>JAXBDA010001710.1:0-50995 GCA_036023075.1 Gaultheria prostrata | reverse complement strand
ACCAATAAACCACAAAAATTTGATGCAAAACTAACATTTGCGAATTTTTTTTGAATAAAGACAAAATGAATAAACCAAAAAACAGGTTTAGTGGAATAGAGTGGTTTTAGAGTTAAAACAAAACCAGGTTTTTTGGGGAGTTTTTTGTTAGTGGAATAGAATGGTTTTTTGAGTTAAAACAAAACCAGTTTTTTTTAACGGAACACCCCCTGAATTTTGTTAACACGAGGATTCGGTCCTCGTTCATATGTTGGAATTTTTCTGTAGCATGAAAACAATATTAGAGCTTTTTCCATGAGCAATGCTAAGTACCCAAAAAAAGGTACTCCGAAAGTGAAATCAGTGATTCAAATTTACTTGGATATTTGAATTACTTATTTTACTTTCAGTGTACTTTTCGAGTTAAATTTTTTTTTTTGGGTAGTTAGCAATTTCTTTTTCCCATTGGTTCCCCACTCCCACACCAATCGCTGTATTGTCTTTTTTCTAGTTAATCTTTTTTTGTTTTGACTGATGCTCTTTTTGTTGGATTCGGATTCAAGTCACGAGCATCTCTATGGAAAGTAATTCATTCTAGTATTCTATGAGAATGTGTAGTATTGGAGTGTCTTGGAACATCACGTGGCCGTGCTCCGTGACCACTGAATAAATAGACATGGAAAAGTGGGGTAAAATTGTCTACAAGAATTTGGAATTTGGAACGTGCCTCCAATTAGGGCCGAAAATGCGACTTAGAATTTGGGGTTTTGTTTATGGAATATTTGAACGTTGAAGGCAGCTGATTATTCTGACTTGCTGTTGTAGTACTATTAAGAAGACCACCACGTCTTCTAATATATTCTTCCTTTTACAAGGGTGCCATTATCTCCCAACCACGCCAAGTATTAATAGGACCCCACCAGCCCTCCATTACTGATTTCTTTTATTGTAGAAAATTGGTCTCTTTTTTTTTTCTTTTCTTTTTGTTAAGTTAAATTGGTCATTCTTGTGTCCTCTGGAAGGCTGGCTTGCTTAAAGTTTCAATACGGAAGCAAATATTTAATGGAAAGGTTCCGTGACAAATAATACAGTCAGACCTAATTTGCTGTCTTTGGAAATTTGATTTGTGGCTAAGTTGAGGGAAAAAGGAAAATGGTGAAAAAAACTTTATCAAAGAAGTTGGAGGAGAAAAAAGGACTTGGCGTCCCCATAGAAACCCAAGTCGCTACACACTTATAGTGACCTTAATTGTGGGGCTTCTGAAATTTTATTTGGGATCAGAACCTTTTATTTTTTCAGGAATGTTGACCACATTATGGGTACAAAAAATTATGATCGTCGGAGATTGATAGACACACGAGTGAGACAAATTTGTCTTAAAGTTTATTTTTTAAATGATATTGGCCATCTATTTTCGTAAAATAAATGGTGTCCGACATAACTACCAATATCCTTGAATGATCTACTCAACATTCCCAATAAAATGAATAGTTTCGATTCCAAATACAGATTATAAAGGGCTCACAATTGAGGTCACTACGGTGGTGTAGTGACTTGGGTAACTACGGAAACTCCAAATCCATTTGAATTATTTGAAGTTTTAAACCGGAAAAGTATGGGATGAACAATTACAAAAGTCTCCGATAATCGATTTCAGATAGAGGGTGTACCAAGTTTACTATTCCCTTCGTCCCAAATTAATAGTCTCTTTTCGGCAGTCGTGCCACTCAACAAATTATCTATATTTCACAATCAATAACGTTTTTTATAATTTCAAAATTTTTGTATTATAAAACTAATCGAGATCTATCAAATAACATCCATATTAGATATAAAAAACACCATAGATTGAAAATTATGAATAATTTTTTGAGATGCGCCAAATAGTGAAAATGAACCATTAATTTGGGACGGAGATAGTACCTCCCTTGGAATGCCTTTTGTTGACATGACCTCTCAAATATGGGTTGCTTTTGATTTTGCTACGTACTTTATAGAGATGTTCTGAGAGCGACCAAGGAAGATTTCTCGAGGTCAGCCGAGGTGAAAAGGAGACGAGCGCAGATGAGACAGGCATCAATGAAGAGCTTAGCTGGTGCTCCTTTTGTGATGTGGGGTTCGTTTTGCAAAACAGCATCATGCTGTGCTTAGCCCGACCTACTATTAATTGTGTCATGCGGTGCAGGTCTATTTTGGAACATTCTAGGCCCGGCCGACCCACGAGCAAGTCTAACTCTATAACGTGACGTGACATGCCCGTGCGAATTATCATACTGTTCCGGTGCACAATTGGGCTCTTTTTATTTTTATTTTTTAGGCATTGTAAAGATGATTTTTTATTTTTATGAAATTGATGACATTTGACAGAAAACATTATCAAAAAGTTATAACTAAAATAAAACCATAAAATTGAAAAAAGTACCAACATTTTATTGATAATTTATACTATAATTTTGTAGTACAACGGATCTAAATAGGTAAGAGTTGCATAAGTATAGTTTGAGCACATTCCAGTTAGATTGACACATACTCAACTGTTGGTGTATATAAACAATTTGCTAAATCTATTGGTGTATGTAGGCTAGCGTGTACATTACTTTTGCAATAAATTATTTTAAATCTTTGAAATTTTACACGTGTCCGTGCCACATACCACAAAATAGCAACCCAATCTTGCCCTGCCTGATTTAATTTTCAGTTATTTTCCTCCTGTTTGGGAGTGTAACATAGCTTAATAGTACTCCCTCCGTCCCAATTTTATAGTCTATTTTGAAAGTTCGTGCCACTTTTCAATGTGTCTTATAGTCTATAATGTTTTAAGTGATTTTAAAAACTTTGTTTTATAGTTTTCATCGAGATCTATCAAACAAGATCCATATTTGATATAAAAATTATTATCGATTGAAAGATATAATCGATTTTCTATCCGGTTAGGATTGGACGATGGACTATAAAATTGGGACGGAAGGAGTAGTATATATTGGTAAATGTGGCCCTTGATTGAAGCAAAATGAGGTGAAAGGATACCAATATTCTTTTCCCCTCACAAACCCATACTCATATTTCTTCAACTTCAAAATCTCCTCCCTAGTCTACAACTCTCTTGTCTCTGGTTGCGTGTAAACATACCTAAAATAGACAAGCCCAACACTTGACAAGGGAGAAGGGGACAGCTGCAAGTGGATACCGAAATTTAATTAACAACTTATGTCAAAGACCACATTCCATGTTTTATGTCACCAAAAAAGAGAAGTTAACAAACAATCCAGCAAGACTACCCTTTTCTCAGAGAAATAGTCTCAACCCTCGGTTATCGAAACATGATCCTTCAAATTTATTATTTATAATTACGTGTCCGGACTATCTTATACGCACTTTGACTAATCTGGAAAAGCTAATCTCGATGTCCACTAGCGGGGACCCATCGGAGCTCTACCAAAAGTGAGCTATAGAGCGGCATGCATGAACTGAAGTTTGGTGCTTTTTTCTTTAATTTTTTTCCTTGAGCAATTGGGCCTTCAGATAACAGATATAATAAACCTATCAAATGTCCCATTACAATGAAAAAATGGTGAGCCACAGAATTAGTTATCCCCTTACCCTCTATCCTGTTCTCCTATGTCCCAACTTTAAGTATGGTTCGACTAGTGGACGATGAGATTGATCATTTAATTCCGTCCTCGAGAGTTTTGTCCTAACTTCGAATAAGACCCAGTTAGTGGAGGGTGAGATAGATTCTCGAGAGATGGTCAGTCATTTAGTGTGCATAAACTGACTTGGATACCCTGAATATCCTGAATTATTGGAAATATCTTGGTTATTCTTACGAGTCAGCAGCATGTACTCTCCATGAGTGAATCGAATCCCAACCGTTCAAAAGTATTTTCAATGGTCTAAATTTAAAATAAAACTCTTCCGGGTAGGAGTTCTCTCTTTCATGGAAGCGTTTTATTTTAAATCCGAACCATTAATTGTTGAGATAGATGATTGAGGTGGGTGCTACACCTTGTAGTGCGGAGGGGACGCTACAGAGACCCCGGATCCGACTATGAGTTGGGCAAATATAGACGGCAGGTATGAGAAAAGGTCAGCTTTTGCACGCTGCAAACAAGTTGCTAAATCAGCAATGAGTCATCCATTATCTTAATCCTAATCAGCCCTCTGTCAACCATGCTGACAATTAAGAAGAAGATTCTGGAAACCTCGTACACTTTGGGGACATAGTTTAATGACTAATTAATGCGCAATTTAGTATTAAACAGAACATTTTAAAGTAGGGTGTATTATAAATGTACAGTCACATGAGAATCAAGTTAGTGAACACGTAGTGATGCAATAGTATATAAAGCCAGCTTGCATAGATAAAGGACCTGTAAAATAAGCCACTGCACATGCAAGGATACGACACAGAAACGTAAGAGGCATTATATAAGCAAATTGTGAGATGATCTGCAGGGATTGAATTGCGCTGTCGTGGCCATTAACGGCTCCTTTTCAGCTCACTTTGATGACACAAATTGTTCACTTTTTAGAACTCATCAAGAACATCAACCATGTCAAAAATTACGTCAATCAAAAAATGATTCGTATGTTTACGGAACACATTTGCAGTATTGGGTTTATTGATATAAACGACCAAAATGACGTCATGTCGATCACAATTGATTTCTAGGTTTGCAGATCACATTTGCGGTACTGTGTTTATTGATAAGAGTATATGATCAAAATAAATTGACATGGTTTATGTTCTCGGTGAATTCTTGAAAATGAACGATTTAAGTTGTCAAAGTGGTTCTGGAAAAGACTGGCCTCAATAGCACGGTGTACGTGTATCCAAGCAAAAAATTTCCCTAGTTCGTGAAGAGACTACGTTACTGGGGAAGATACTCTTTCTTTTTCTACGATCAATGGCCTTCAATACTGTTATATACATCCATAAATTTGAGTAAACTATGTTTTCCTATCCAAAGTGTTATACAGGAACTAAATGAGTAAATGGTACACCTAGTCATGACCAGATTCTGTCCAAGACAGCTTGATGTTGTTTCGCTTTCTATCTTCTTTTTGGTTTATTAAAAAAGAAAAAGAAAAGAGATTCTATTCTGGCTAAGCAAGAAAATTAATTACAGAGGAAGAGGAATGAATAAATGAATTACAGAGGAAGAGGAAAGCCATGTGCTCAGAGATAGTTTAATGAAGTATCACTGAAATCACAACCAACTACGGAAAGAAGAGGACAAAAGGATTGTTCAAAATAGTAACTTCACTCTGAAATGTATCAGAACAACACACAGAAAAGAACAAATTTTCATTGACAAAAAAACAGGCATGGAGGTGCTAAACAAGCCCAAGAACGGTGAAATCACAATTCCCTTCCAAACAGAATATGATTATGCCAAGGATTTCCTGTTAACCATTGTCCAGTTTCAGTGGTTCGACAAATTTGCGGTTACAGACCGGGGGTCACTAATTTGGGTCGGCAAGAACTTGCAATCCTGGGAGTCTTCCTTGATAGAGATACAGTACAACGAAATCGAGAAGGATTAGGGCTACATGGGTGGGTAGATAAACAAGATTAGGGAACAACAAAATGAATCATAAATTTCCCAAAATTGGGTAATACTACCAACTAGTGGATCTTCAACTTGCAAATGTGCAACTTCTTGGAGCAGTCACCAAGAAGAATGTGAAGGAGGAGGAGCCGAGGAGCTTCAAGAAGGAGGACGTGTTATACGCGGATGTAAGAGTGAACGGACAAGAGTAAAACGACAGATGAAGGACACTTGAGAGTAAAACAACACATGAACGACACTTAAGAATAACAAACTGCTTCTACTCTTATAAGTCAAAAGTTACAGCTGTACGGGTAATTTGATATCGAGAGAGCCAACCAGAGCCATCCAGTGCATAAAAGTGATGCAAACACCTGAAGCACAAATTTACTCGAAAGCTCTTGCTAATATGGTACATTTATTCAATTATCCATATAGAATATAAGTACGCCCTTTTACAGTATAACCTCATATGACACACATTTGGTCCACAACACCAATAACAAGATAAAGTAAAAGTAAAAAAGACACTAAAGAAAACCGAAGTTTCTTATTACCCATCACAAATACATACCACAAACGAATACCCAATAATAAAGACATATACTATAATTGAAAATGCAAAAGATAAGCCAAACCCGTTGCCGCAAAATTGTTCCTTCCCGCTGCCCAACCCATCTATCATGGCTGTGAAGTCCTAATCTGCTGCTTGGTGCTGTCCGCAGGAAGCTGAGCTGAAGCTTCAGGTAACGCCATTGCGGGGCTTGATGTCATGGTTTGATATTGAGCAGCCAATTGGGCAGGCTGAGGGTAGTATATTTGGGCAGGATCAACAAATTCATAGGCATAAGCACCAGTATTCCCTGTATTAGGGACAGCAGATTGAGATGGATGATGATGATGAATCTGAGAGAAACCAACATATTGCTGCGGATGTTGAGTCGAAGGTGCTTGACCTAAAGGTGCGGCAGCTGGAGTTGCAGTTCTGTACATCCCTGTTGCCATTTCAGGTTTAGAAGCAGCAGCAGGATTTCTCACGGTAGTGTAAGATGAAGGGGGAGGCATTGGCATGACAGAAGAAAGTGGCGGAGGGGTTTGCGGACGGGCAGAAGCGGTGTTTGTAGTGGCGGCTTCATTGTAGTTTGGTTGCTGGACAACATAGTTATATGGTTGGGCTTGTCTAGCAGTAGGCATATAGTACATGGGCTGGTGGTACTGCTGATCGAGCGGGTGTAGGGGTGGTTGTTGGGGAGGGTATATTTGGTAGTACGATGCCATTGGGACCGGCCCGCTAGGTTGA
This sequence comes from Gaultheria prostrata, assembly GCA_036023075.1. NCBI lineage: Eukaryota > Viridiplantae > Streptophyta > Magnoliopsida > Ericales > Ericaceae > Gaultheria > Gaultheria prostrata. The sequence goes on along the minus strand of JAXBDA010001710.1, from coordinate 44,164 downwards.
TGAGGAATGTATTGAGCGCCCGCGGGAAGGAATTGTTGTTGATTCAATTGCGGCTGTTGATGTTGTTGATTCATTTGCTGCTGCTGATGTTGTTGATTCAGTTGCTGCTGATGTTGATTCAGTTGCTGCTGATGCTGTTGATTCAGTTGCTGCTGCTGCTGGTGTTGTTGATTCAACTGCTGCTGTTGGTGGTGCTGTTGATTCAATTGCTGCTGTTGGTGGTGCTGTTGATTCAATTGCTGCTGCTGCTGCTGTTGTTGCAGTTGCTGATGGTGTAGATCAAATTGGTTTGGCAATAGATATCCAGAATCCTGTACTTGTTGCATCTGAACTCTAGAGTTTGGATCAGACAACTTCGGATCAACTGGAAACGCATTTTGAACAACTGGTTCTTGATATATCAACGGTCTTTGGTGAGACAACGGGTTTGTTATACTACTATCACTGCCAAACAACAACAAAAAAAAAATTCCAAATTCACTGAACAATAAAAAAAATTCCAAATTCACTGCAAGATCAGAGAATCTAAATTTATACGGCACAAACAAAACATGTGTATCCATGTACCACATTATGATTTAAGTCCCCCTGATAACAACAAAGAAGCCCCAATTCAGGAGATGCTCAAAGATCCTAATATGCAGCCATATACTCCTATATATTATACATACATGCAAAAATACTGTGATTGCACCCCCAAATCTTCTAAAACCCTCGAATTTGCTAACAATACGTCGAGATAATCACGAAATTATAAGAGTTCCCACCCAAAGTTGAAACCCTAGATCCATCAAGCAAACATATATATATCAACATGGATAAAAGCCAAGATTTTGAAGTTTACAATTGCATCATCTACTAGGCATACCTTGAAATAGAATCTGGAGAAGCCAAATCAAGTCCACCAGTTGGTTTGCTCTGCAATTGTGGTACCTGTGGTTGCGATTGTTGTGGTAATAATCTATACCCAAAACCCATCCCCTCACCCGATCTTTCCTCATCCGAGAAACCCCGGTTCGAATACTCCCCGGTCGCCGCCGCCGCCCCAACAGTAGCCATAACAGCAGCAGTACTCGGCGGCGAAGACACAGGAAGAGGAGCAGTAGTATTCGCCCCAACAACGACGCTTATATGAGCAAACTGATCCTCAATTCCTCCTCCCACCTTCTGATCCTCCGCCACGTGTACCCTAATCGGCGGCAAATTCGCCAGAGACGGCGACGACGACGTCGACCCGAACGACGACGACGTCTCAAGCATCGGCGAATCCGGCACCGAATGAACACTCACTCCTCCTCCTCCTTTACCCCCTTCCAATTCCTTACCCACCAACCCCGTCGTAGCGGAATTCGAGTTCCCCAAAACGACGTCGTCGTCATCTAACCCTAACAAGCAATTAACCGACGCCGATTCAGAAAACCCTCTGTTCGACGACGACCCATTCAGCGCGTTCACAAACCAGTCCTCCGATTTCGTAGACTCTTCCAATAAACCCTCAATCGAGTCTACTGTCGACGGGAACAAAAACAGACGGAGTCGAGATGACTTAACGGCGGAGTTGGAATTAAGCCGGTCGTACTCTTCGATCATGTTATCGAGATCCTCATCGGTGGTAACGGAGATCAACGAGTCTAGGTCTTCGTTTGGTAGCTGGTACTTGAGGGTGAATTGCTTGCCGTTGAGTAGGGTTTTGGAGAGCCGGTGCGTGAGGTCGGAGAGGGAGGAGTATCGTTCGCTGACGACTATGCGGGTGTCGCCGCCGACGTAGCAGAGTGATTTGTCATGTGGGCGGGGGACTATGTGGCCGCCGTAGCTGCACATGAGGCGGAGCTTTGGGCCAGTGGTCGGGAGTGAGGGGAAAGAGGGTTCGTCGAAGGAGTCGGTGTTTCGTGAGCGAGGGGAGGAGTCGGCTGAGTTTGGGTAGTTGGTGGTGGAGAGGGGCGGAACTGCGGCGGGAGGAGGCAGCGGCGGCTCCATTGGGGGGTTTTCGGGGGATTCTTTATTTTCCAACGAGGAGAGAGAAAGAGGAGGGGGGAGCTTGAGTAGTGGGATTTTGACGCGCTTTATAGTTTAGTTGTCATGCTACACTGTTTCTTTTCCTTTTCTTAATTAGATTATATTAGAAAATTCTTAAAATTTCGTTTTTGTAATTTAATGGTTTTTTTTTTTGGTAAAATTTGTAATTTTATACTCCTATGTAATATGAAAATGTTTTGCTATACTCATATCAGGAATAAATATATACAGTATACTCTTTTTTTTTTTTTTGGTAGAAAGAGAAAATAGATTTTATATATTACTCTCATCGTTCTAAATTGTTTGACTACTTTTAAAATTATACATGTTCCAAAATATTTGCTCAATTTGGAGTTGACCATTAAAGTCCTTTCTCTTTTTTAAAAATATAAAATCAGATATAGAGAATGTGCATCCCCAATTAACCCTAAGAAAAAAAGAGGGGTATTTTTGAAAAATTAAAAGCTTTTCAATACTAGTAGAAATCATTTGATCATCTTAAGTTGGAATCTTAAAAATGGACATACAATTACGAAGGGTAGTGGCGGAGCTATATTAGCGCCAGAGGCGGCCTTGGCACCCTCAAGTTCTTATTTTAGAATATATTTTACATATTTGTTTTATAGATGTTTAAAAAATATTATAAAATTTCAGAAATAATTAGAAAATGAGAGCAATTTTTATTTCAAGAATATTAAATTATGAATTATACTATGCAATAATGATAATGCGTTCAATCAAATAATGTGATAATACTAATACTCAAAATTATTATTTTTAATTTTTCAAAAATGTCCCATAGAAACTTGAATTAGTGGGTTTTGATTACAAATTTTGAAAGGTTTGAAATTTTGCTTAAAAAAGATGGAGGTAAGTGAGGGAAACTGTGTGCAGGAAATGGAATGGTGTGCTGTCATGTGGTTGTGACAGCTAGTTTGCTGATGGGCTCCAGAGGGTCCATGTGTGGGATTCATTTGTTCATTGTAACTTAATAAAATACTATTCCTATTCCAATCATGGTAATTTTGTCGCTGCTTAAATTTTTAACCACTCAGGCCAGGTTTCGCCTAACGTGAATAAAAATGTAAAATGTTTTTGACCGAATAAAAGAATTTGTCTTTTTAATTTATTCAGAAAAGTTTATGTTTACATTATAATTTTACCATTTCAATTCCGCTAGTTGAGACAAACTAATACACTAGTAGTACAATTTTTTTTCTTTTGAGGCAAAACTAATTAAAGCGGAAGAAAAAAAAAACATTAAAAAAGGTTACCGTATTTTAAATTTTCTTTATCTACTTCGTCCTACATTTTTTTTTTTGAAGAGAGCTAGACACACGTTAAACAGTACATCCATACTTGTCATAAGGTACGGCTCTCTAAATAGTGTTGTGAGTCTCTTAAGGACTTGTGAGGGATATAAATAGATGTAAATTTATATGTCCATGGCATTGTTATGTTCTTTTCTTAATTTGTTTTTATGTAATTCATCTTGCAGTTTGATGAGAATTTTTACTATGCTTCTTGTTTGAAAATTATACTTATGTTTTCATCCTATGAGATTTGAATAATTATGATTTCATCCCGACATTCAAATAAACCCCAAAATACATCTCACTCCTAATTTTCCTAATATTTCTCTCTCTCTCTCTCTCTCTCTCTCTCTCTCCTATCTTGAAAAATCTCTTTTTTTTTCTAATCTTATAAGGCTGAGTTCTCCACTTGAAAAAATCAGAAAAATCTTGGATTTTATCAAATTTCTTCCTCACTTGATAATTGATAAAATCAAGAAAATCTTGATTTTATCAGGTAAAGAACTCAACCTAATTCTCTCTCTCATAATCTTCTCACACCTAAAGTCTCAAAACAAAATTGAAAATAAATAATCATGACATTTTGACCTAAAAATGTGAGTAATGAGAAATTGAATTCATCGGATTGCACATAAAAAAAGCCATAAAACATGGTAGATTAATGCACCACAAAAAAAAATCATGAAACACATGGTAAATTAATGCACCATAAAATCATAACCCAAGCCAAAAGCATAAAAAAAATATGGTTAACTAATGTACCATAAAACCACATGAAAAACATGGTTGAATCATGTGTTGATTTATCATGTGTAATTTGCCAAATCACTGAAGTGCCGAAGTGGTAAACCAGTAAACCATTTTTTATTGCATCAAATCACCCAATATGGAAAATTAGTAAACCATTTTCACGTGTTGTTTATTTCATATAATGAGCATGGTTTACTGATTTACCATTTTGACAGTATCAAATCACCAAAATGGTAAATCAATAAATCATATTCACTATACGGAATAACCATCTTTTAAAGGGCATGTGAACATGGTTTATTGATTTATCATTTTTACTGTATCAAAGAAAAACACCAGCCTTGTATCGGGAAAAACCACCATTAAATCGAGAAAAAAAACCACCGTCGTTAACAAGATCCGGAATCCACCACCACCATACAATACAAAACAAAACAAAAGATTATAGTAATCAAACAAGCTTGCGAGATCGATCGAGATTGAAAGGTTACTCGTTGGGTTTTTCCGTTGCTGTCAAGATCAATTAATTCTGAGTTCGGCGGCGGCGCACCTTGTGGCCAAATCTTGATGGAGCTTTACGCTGACACCACACCACGCACCGCGGAGAACTTTCAAAGCACTCTACATCGGAGAAAGGCATCGCCATGGCGGCGACTTCACTGCTAGAAACGACAACGGAGGCGAGTCGATTCCCGGATCGAAGTTTGCTGATGGGAAAAAAGGGGAAGTAATATGTGTGTGTGTGTGTGTGTGTGTGTGAGAGAGAGAGAGAGAGAGAGAGAGAGAGAGAGATTGCGTGATATAAGGAGATATGACATGACATCCCCTATTTAAAATGAAAAGATTGACTTTGTTTGGGGAAATTCCCAACAGATTAAAAAATATCCTATGTAAGAATGAAATAGTCGTTCTTTACTTGCTTGAGATTAAGAATGAAACAATTATGGAAAAGATTCACTCTTTTTGAAATATCCCACATATTTAGGAAACCTTAACCGTGTAAATGTAAAATCTGTTATGTAAATTATTTATAAGATATACAATATATACTGATAATATAATTAATGAGGGCATAATGGTCCGAATATCAAATGTCGGGATGGAATCATTATGATTGAAATCTAATACGATAGAAACATAGGTATAATTTCCAAACAAGATGTCAAATTAAAATTTCCTAGTTTGATTACGAATTTTTATTGTAGACCCATGAGAGACGAAGGCCTCTATGTTAGAGCATCTTCAACCCACCTCCAAAACTCCAAAATGGAGGATGGATGTGATATATTAAGGAAAGATTGTGTAATATATCCCCTATTTTCTTCACTTTTTGCACTTTATTGGAGAATCTTCCTCCATTTTGGGGGAAAAATGGAAACCATGGAGGCCCTTGCTCCATTTTGTAGGAAAAAGTACAGTGAGTCCCTCAAATATTCTCTCATAAAGTACAAGAACAAATTACACAATACTCCCATAATATGTCACATCCACCCTCCATTTTGGAGTTTTTGAGGTGGGTTGAAGATGGAAGACAACTATATTAATATAGTTAAACATAGAATTCCAAACTGTTAGGTTTTGTAGGGGCCACCATCTACCTTGCACTCGAGGCTTCCCCTATTGGTGCGGGGCATGGGTATTGGGAGGAATAATTGCCTTCATTTGTCCGTACTGAAGCACCTCATGTCTGCATGCCGCTCAGTGCCGTGCTTTACACTGTCCTTTAAGAATAAGGTACGCCTTCCTTAACAGCAATTGCTTTTAGGTGAGTTTTTTAGCTCCTGATCCAACAAGTGGTATCAGAGGGAGGTTAGGAGTCCCAGGCTGGTGCTGGGTGGAGATTAAAGAAAAAACTTTAGTAAAATAATCTTTTCAAAATGGAAAATAAAAGATTTACCTTTCAAATAAGGGATGAAGAATCAAAGATTCTACCGTTTCTTTTACCAATCTTCCTGTAAAAATGGTCTCTGAGCTTGAAAAAAAAACTGTAGCAAATAATCTTTACAAAATAGAAAACAAAAGATTTACTTTTCAAAGAACGGGTGAAAGAATTGAAGATGCCACTGTCTCTTTTACTGATCTTCCCCTAAACATGGTCTCTGCTCCAAATGGTTGCCTATTAATCGTCTCAAATTCATAATCTCGTGATTATAGAATGCGTATTATAATCTTTGAGTAGAAACTGAACTTTTGAAGATTGGTGCTTATTTATTATGTTTGGAAATAATTCCATATTATGTACCGAAAACTTTTGAAGATTGGTGCTTATTAGAATAAAATTCTAGGTATGAAATTGCTCGGGTCTATGAAGGGGAAAGAATATGATGAAATCATTCATTGTGAATTTTGTGAACAAACCATTCCTTTAATAAGCAGTCAAGAGCAAAAAAAAAAAGAAGTTTGAATATGTGCTTATAGATTCTTTGATTAATTCTTTAAAAAATCATTCCTTTAAATCATTCTTTTTCCTTCTTGTTTCGGTATGCACAATTGGAAACGTAATTTCCTTTTCCTTATACGTTGACATCATAATTAAAAGATCAAAATAGAAAATGATCATTAGGTATAATTGTTTGGAAAAGCATTCATTTTTAGGAAAATTATACACAGTAGGATGATTTTTTTAAAATTATAAAACTAAAAATCTAAAGAATTAAAGGACACGTGTCGCGCTCACGGTTTCTTCTAGTCATCCTGCAATACTATTGTCACACCTCAAATCCGTCCCTAAAGGTTATAAGCGTAACAAAGTGCCAGTGATCCTTTCACCAAGGCCAAAACATAGCACAAATTAACATATAGCAATGACTATAAGGGACACAAGTTCTAGCAGCGGAAGGTTAACTTGTATTAACAATAAAAGATAACAGGTTCCAACACCAGGATCTCCAAACTTAAAGTATCTCACAAAGCTGTACTAATATTACATGATCCAAACTAGCCACAATATATACAATATCAAAAGGTGATTAAGTCCAATTTCCTGCTGTCTACATTGTTACATAAAGCCAAAAGTGGAGACTAGTACAAAGTCCAAGTACATTGCACTAGCATAAAGAAAGCCCACGTCCATGCTACTCATCGTCTCCTGAAGGGTGGGAAAAACATCATTAGCTAAAGCTCGTATGAGTGACTACTACATAATTTACACGCTTCCCATGGATATCATGTAAAAATACATTTCCAGGAAACAAACATAGCTTTTCATAATCAAGGGGATTCATAGCATTTAATCTTAGATTTATAATGCACATCTCACATATTATAGCACCGAGCGTCCCCGATGTGGATAAGCTTAGACGTCTATGCATTACCCCATAGCATTTCGTACATATCTTGCTAGCCTTTTAGCGTTATCCCCTAGCAAGCTGGGACGTTAGGGATGCCATTAATAGATGCAAAACATATCCACCTTTCATTTTATATCCATGGAGTTCATAACATTGAAAAACATATAAACAAAACATATCATTTGCATAGAAAAGTATAATGCGTGTTGAAAATCACTTAATTTGGGTGTTAATCACTCACCTCGGTCCACATGATCAACCGAATCTCCTATATTAATTAAAGTGATGAAAATGTGATTAGGAGATGCCAAACGAGTGTAAACATGCCTAAGATGAAGTCCTAGAAGTATGCAAGATAAACCGTGAAGTTTGGAAAATGTTGCAGAAAATGGCCTATAGATACCGGTATTTAAATAGAGGATACCATGTAGCTTGAAATAGAGGATACCGGTATTTAAAAAAAAAAAAGCAGTGGCCACAATTGAACGAGATACTGATAGCAGCAAAAACTAGATACTGGTATTAGCTGGAAATTTTCTGAAAATTCAGTTTTGATTTCCTCTTCAACTTCTAGCCCCAAACTTCATCGAAATCACCTCAAATCAACTCTAAAACTTGGGAAACTCGTGTCTAAACATGTATATAACATATATTACTATAGATACCAAGAAATCATGGTTCCAAAATAAGATCAAAGCACCCGAATCCAAGGATTCCAACTTGAGTTCTAGCAAAATCCAACCAAAACTCAACCCAACTAGAAATTAAACTACTAGATGCAAGTAATTCAACAATAAGACATGAAATTCATGATAAAAAAACATGTAAGCTTACCTAATAGAGCTTCAATCAAACTTAACAAAGTCCTCTTCTTGACTTTCTTCTCTCTTTTTTCCCTCTTCTCTTCTCTCTCTCTCTCTCTACGTTAAAAATCAGATGATGATGGAAAATATCCTCCAATTGTGCTTGGACCTCTTAATGAAAAATGCTTCAGTGTGTGTGTGTTTACACAAGTCGTGTGAGCTTACACAAGTCGTGTGTGCTTACACAAGTGATCATGTGCCAACCAACAAATTTAATCCACATATCCATATAAAACACCCAATTAACACATAAGTCAGAACATCCAGGTATAGGGTATTACACCTATATAATCATGTCAATTTATGGTACACTCCCTTGGTTGAACTTGAGCATGTATGCTGATCGCTTTGACATTATCAATACTAAACAAAATACCACATGACAAAGAAGAGTAGATTAAATTAAGTTTAGGGTTGTGGATATTAGTACCTTCACGAATAAGTTTTTTGTTGCTTATGAACCCTAATCTAACACGGCGTGCTTGTTTGGACGTTTCAGTACCGTGTGACATATAGATAATGACCGCTTTCGGTTTCGTCCGGCAATATTAAGATTAACATTCTCATTATTCATCCTGTAAACGGGACACAAAAAATGTGTATAAAAACATCGCCAACGAAGAAACTTACCTAAAAAAAAGCAAAGAAGAATAGAATCAGAAGCAGCGGCGTCGGCGTTGGTGTGAAAACCAATTAACCTTAAATTCTTGGAAGCAGTGGCATCGGCGTCGGTGGTAGAATGGTAGAGGAGAGAAAGCGAGAGGGGGAGGAAGGGTACGTGCAAACTAAGAAATCGATGTAGAAGACTAATTAAAAACTCATTAACCAATAAATGCATAATAAGATATGTATATTGTATAATAGAACCTCTCATAATTGCATGCACTATAGAGAATCAAATTCACGTAAGGGAAGTGACACGGTTTAATACGGTAAACAATTATGGTATAGACTGATATGTATATATACAACATAATACGGTATCAATTATATGTACAAGATGATATTTCCTTTTTCTTTCAATTCGGTATCAATCATACCTTTAGTTTTGTATAGGTACAGGATGACATTTCCTAAATAAAAAGAAGTCATTTCTTTTTTTCTCTTTTTTAATTTGACATATGATAGTATATCAATTAAAATTTTACTTCCATAACAAATAAAATTAGTTCAAGATCATTCCATTTTGATAGATATTATTAAAAATTAGGGAAAAAAATGAAACTAAAATTCTAGATGGACACTTGTCACTTTCACAGCGCTCCTCGCAAAAACTCATTCTGCAATTCTAATATAGATTTTTCCAATAGACAAAGCATTTTCGATGTCAAATATGGAATCATTGCAATAAGGTAATCAAATGCACCAGTTTTATTTTTCCCCTTCACCATTCATTTTCTTTTCTCCCAATAGCCAAAGCATTTTCGATGCCATTAATGTTTCGATTGAGTCAAATGTGGTATCATTTCAACAAGGCAATCAAGTGCACCATTTCAATAACCTAATCAAATACTCCACTATTACAAGCTTCACATTTTCTTCATGTGAAGACATTAGATACCAATACCGATCGAAGAAAAAAAAAGGACATTAGATACCAATGTCCAAGTCCAACAAGAATTGATATCCACTAAGTAAAATGCTGCACCCACTGTTGATCATATGGGTATCATAGCCTTTGTCAAGAATTGGGCCCTACCCAGTAATTTTTTTTGGGGTAAATGCCTATCCAGTAATTGAAGACACTTTTCCATAACATTTGCCCATGATGATGTTCAATGTATGAAGCCATCTTTTTAGTGTCTAAGTTGTCTAAAAATAAAATACCCGTGGCAGAATTATTGACATTACATGACATGACATGATTTGCAAGCTATGGTGGTACTAATCAAATCTGATTTAGCGCACGCGCAAGTTGTTATTCGATCCATGTGAAAGATCTTAACTGTAAGTACTATGTAGTAAAGAAGAATCAATGATACCTGGTCCTTATTTGATTCTGTAATTATTTGTTTTGGTCTGTAATTATTTCTTTGAACTAAATAGGGTAATGTGACAAATAAGCAAATATGATAACAAATGGAACAAGTCATAACGGTTGATGTGAACAGTGACAGACGCAGCATTTGTGTCTACTAGGGTCCGAATAATTGGCGGCTCTACATGTAATTGAGTGACAATGGTCACTTGACAACCCAAAAAAAAATAAAAATCCATAGTACCTATAATACATGTCAAAATTTTAGTCTAGTCACTCTTTTGAACTCCAAGTGAAATAAGAATGAACACCCAAGTCCCATTCTAAATATGAAGAAACACCCGGTCCAAAATTAATGGACACTCACCCAAAAATTAAGCCCACAAAATGCAAATCAATCCAATTTGAACAACCCAATAACCCATAACAAAATAAAAGAAGAAAATAGCCCAATAAGAAGGCAATAATATGTAAACAAATCAATCCAATTAAACACCTAATATATTAAACAGCTAGCCCAAAAACCAACACATAAATCAATCTAATGTAAACAACCCAATTAAAGGGAATATTTAAAATTAAACACCAAATATATTAACTTGAAACAAAGTACACACTCTTAATGAGAAATTAAAAAGTATCTATTGGTATTGATACCATGCTCTGATTTCTATTTGAACAACAATCAACTTTATATTACCAAAAACAAGAGCTCCTGTTAATTTTGATCGAACAACAGTCTTTTTTCCTGAGCAATTCGATCGCTTTGGGAGACAGTGACAATAGATACTACGTAAAAATTTGCGAATTCGAAAAAAGCGAGAAAAAATGGATATACTTATCGAACACAGCACAAAAGACTTAAATTTCCTCCATCGAAGATGCTGCTACCCTTGACGATCAGTTGAGATAAATGGGAATAAGTTCGAAATCGTTTTCATCTTTACTTCCTCAAATGTTTACACTATTGCTAGATTCCTGATTATTCCGTACCAGTGCTCACAAAAATAGAAAAAGATTATTCGATTTTCTTTTTGTTTGCATGGGTTCTAATAAAATGAAAAAACGATTAGAAGAATGGAGATTGTTTTCCAAAGGCACAGGTCATCACCAGATTCCTTGAATCAATGAGGAAAATAATGTAAATTCTACTCCAGTTAACAAGGTCCGTGAACTTTGGGGTTTGGCCCGATGATTGTGTGGCGTTCTTTCTGGAGCTTGAGGTCTAGGGATTCATTTCCTATGGACAGAAGGTTGGCACTTATAGTAATCTCACTTAAACTAACATATTATCATCCTATCGCCCGACAAAAAGCAATGCTATTAACATCCTATCGCTTGACAAAAAAGAAAAAAGAAAAAAAAGAAGGTCCGTAGACCGTGGTGATGGAAACAAGAAGCAATGCTCGGAAATCCTCACTCGCTGCTAACTTCAGTTGGAAGCTTCTAAATGCATATCAGGGCGTAGTAGCAACCGGAAGAACTCGAGATCTTACGCCAAATATGAGACGCGATTTTTGTTCCACATTTGGACAAATTGGATTTTTGGATCTTTATTGAGGGAGGATTTTAATTTTTCTCGAGTTTTTTTTTTCTCTTTAAATTAACCTCTAAGGAGTAGGTGAAATCATTCATACCATTGACCGTTCTCCGTTCTGAGTACCAGAGCTATCTATTCAGGCTTCAACACAGAGGATTGATAGAACAAGCTGTTAAAAGCATCGATAAACCATTTCAAATCTCCATCACTGAGCAAGTTCACGACTTGCTCAGTGACGGAACAACCAAAAAGTCAACCCCTATTGGCCATTGGTCCCAATTCCTGATCTCCAAAGGTATGTTCTGTTCTAACGAAGGCAAAGATTTTCTTAATGTTCTTAGGAAGCTAGCCTGGGCGGTTCAAGAGCAACCCTATAAGTAGAAGGTCAACGATTCGGATCATCGTCATTAGCTCGAGATTTGAACAAAAATAAGTAGTACAGAAGGATATGGATGGATCGGGTATAGAGTGGAGCTGATCCAAATGCTGAATATGTGTTCAATCTAGCAGCAGAGAAGCATTGTCTCCACTCTCCAGTCATTTGATTTAGACTAGATTGTTATTGTAGCATACGAGTCTTTCGTGGTTCCCTCGTAGTAATTCAATAATACGCGAAATTATATATCGCTTTAAAAATCTTTTTTTTCTTTGAACAGCCACAAGAGATTTTATTAATCTTTGAAAACACATTACAAAGATTAAAAGAGGCCAAGGAAGAGGCATCACAACGCGAGAAGGCACCCCAAGTTGGCACCTCAACACTCGACAATCATATGCAGCCAAGGACCCAAAAGGAAAATAACAAAAAGTTGACAAGAGGTCAACCAAATTAAAACGGAACCAATATTTGCGATTACATATAATCTCAAGCAAAAATTCTAATATTCTAATCTTCCATAAGAAATTCTCTTCCAGAGTAGCACCTGCTTCCATCAGAAATCTTCTTCCAAAATAGGACCAGAACATTTAATTGTAGAGTAGCAGTCAGCATTGGGAATGGCTCAGCAATTGATCAGTCCAGAAAAATACCAAACTGACCAAACTGAGACGCATGAGATAGATAGCTAGCATATAAGATCAACTGGAATAGCATCTATAGTATCAACCCACAAAATGGATCCAACATTTCAAAGATAACATCCAGAAATTTTGCAAAGCAGCAGCAAACATTGAGAAGATCAAAGCAGCCCAAAAAATTATTAAACTGAACCCAAGGCCCTTTACCTCTGATAATATCCATTACTCTGATAGTAACAGCCACATCTGAGAATTTATAAGGATTTCAGGATGCTTTGAAGCCTGTAGATGAAATCTTCCATTGGGTAGTTGTCTTCACATCCACTTTTCTTTGTTTTCACCCAAAGAGCAATTCTGATTTTAATAGATTCAGGGATCTCATTCCAATCAAGTGTAGTTCCCTCAAAGATAAAAGCATTTCTTCTATTCCAGATTGACCACATGACTGCTAGAGGGATGCAATCCCAAATAATCCTCTTCTCTTCATTCATACTTCCATTGTTCCACCAAATTAGTAAGTCCACAACAGATTTTGGTATTACCCATTGTATTCCCCACCACTGCAGAATATTCGTCCATACACTCCATACCTTATCACAATGAAGCAATAGGTGATCTAACGATTCCATTTCCAAACCACAAAACTTGCTTTAAAAATCATTTTGATCCGCTATTCTCTACAAATGCTTTTTTTTTTTTGGCAGAAAATTAAGTGGTGTATACTTTTTCTTGGCACAATTGGAAGAAGGATAAAAGGAAATGACTTCCAATCCAAAATATAAAAAACAGGAAAATTTGATATACATGTCCCATTACTTCCACTTTCGGTTAGTTACCAAATGATTGACAGCGCCGCTAATGCCCACTGCTTCAGCGAGCGTTGCTTCCACAGTTGATGAGACCCTTTGCGAGAAATGAGACTGCATAATCCATGGCTTCTGGAACTCTTTCGAGAGCCAGGGTCAAAGAAATGTTCAGTTGGGCGAACTCACAAGAATGACATGGAGTTATGACATTCTGAAAAGCGACAACATAAAAATTCAGGAGTTGGGCAAAAGTGTATACTCACTGAATCACTTGCTGCAGTGAACAAAGTATTAATTGCTGAGGATAATGCAAAAGGTGAACCATTTTCCAGGTGAAGACCAGCCCTCATTGATAACCTAGCAACCTTCCTCGGTTCCTCAAGAGCAAAAGGATTGAAAAATACAATCTCATCTATCCGGTTCAGCAACTCAGACCTAAAGCCTCTTTTCTTCTACATTAAAAAAAGCAGGAAAAGTTATGGCAACAACGTGTTACATTAGAGAATATGGGGCGATAAAGAATCATAAACAATGTAATATCCATGTATAGCCAAATCCGAAAACATTAACTTTTTGTGTATCAAGTTATTTACCTGTTGCATAACTTCAATTGAAGAATCGTATGGATAAGCATGTCCGACAAGTTGAGCAAGAACCATGCTATTCCCCATGTCTGAGGCAAAGATGACACCAGTGCGTCTGAAATCTGTCGTATGTCCTTCCAAGTCACACAACATACCTTGATCAAGAACTGAAAGTAATGCATTGAAAACAGAAATGCGTGCCTGCTCAACTTGTGAAAATACAAGGATGCTGTGTGGCCTCATCCGGACACGCTCTAACAGTGGAAAACCATATTGGCTATGGCTACTACACCAACATACCACAAAAGTACAAGTCATTGCCTTAAAATTGTCATAGTAGTAAAGTAAACAGCTAAAAAAATAGTATAAAGAGGCCACATAGCTCCAAAGGATCATACAGGAGTCGGAAAAGTGAGTCCGGGTCTCTATACTTAGACAAGTCAACCCCAATAAGTATGTCCATCCCATCATCACCGACAAAATTCTCAGCAAGACTTCTTACAAGATCAGCCTGACCAACATGAGTGAGACCCCAAAACAGGAGTGACGTAGTAGGTCGATGTGGCAGATCATGAGGAGCAAGAATAGATTTCAGCAATGCCTCTGCTACAGCAGCAATTGCCTGATTTTGTCCGACCACTCTACTGGCCAATAACATACGAAGGCCCTGGACTTGATTCATAGGCCTCTTGCTTGGCCTCTCTTTGTCTAGAGACTCTGTCTCCTCATTGGAACAGCTTGAAGTTTCCTACAATAAGACTTTGTAAATAAGAATAAATGCAAAATTCCAGGGAATGCTTTTAGGAAAGAGTGTTATCTATCCACTGGGATCAAATGCACAGCTGAGATAATCAGTACCAGTATACACTGATTGGGTATCAAAAGGGCATCAACTGCATTGCTTAAGAGAACATCCACTGCATTAAGCAACTTCTGCACAGTGTCAGCAACACAGCCAAAATCTACCACAGTCTTCGCATTCAGCAGATACATCAAAGCACATAAGTCTCGCCGCAATAAGTAGATTTTATTGACTCATTCCTTCTCTTTGCAGTACATGATTCGGAATTCCTTCAAAGATTCTCGAAAGCGCATCAAGAACAGATCTTCCACGAAAGTGCCACGCTTCTCGGATCTAAAGGACAACTCCTTTGTTCTCATCGGGACATCCATGTAGACCGCTAACATATCTGGCAATTTTTTTTTCTGTTCCAAAAAAAAAAGAGTAAAAAATGGATCCCATTAAGGCTAACTTTGATTTGAATTCACTTTCCTAGGATTTTACATTCCAGTGCTGGCTGATATCATTGTCAACAGAAGTAGAAAGGCAGACTCTACCTCAAAAATCCAACTCAAAGGAATTTTGGTAAAAACTCTTTCAGCTTCCTAAATTTCCATAGAATGGTGTTTGGGTATTCATTTTCCTCTTCTAAACCACACAGGTAGGTAATGGGATAATGAACGATCCTCTACCGATTTGAAAGGATGTTTTGATTATCTTGGGAACCATGCGCTTATTTCGGATCAAACTAATCAAGGACTTTTAGATCACTGCTTGAAATCCAAGAACTCTAAAATGTGTGAAGACTACGAAGGAAGAGTTGAGACGAAGGTTGGAAACATCGATTTCTACAATATATATAGTGCTGTAAAGTCATGGGCAAAATGAAAATGCATCCAATTATATCTATTGTAAAGTCAAAATATACATATTATGGGACAGTGAAAAATGGAATCATGGGTTAAGAAAATGGAGTATCAAATAGGGTAAATTACACTAATCTCCCTTCAAGTTTCTAATAATAACAAAGACCTCCCTTAGGTTTTGACAATGATAGGAGCGACCCCTTTGACTTTGGTTGTTGGTGTCAATTTCCCTCTTTGTTAATGTGCGTCCGTTGTGCTAAGCATTTTAAATTTAGTCTGAGTTTCCACTATGGTATTTTTGATATTCTTTAATTACAAGTTGTCAAATTAATTGATGTATGTAAGGAAAATGCTTGTTGATTTAAAATAAATAAACAAAAACAGCAAAGCCTGTTCAAGTAAAAATGAAAGTACAGTCTGCTTAGGATTGCAGCTCTGTTCCTTATCCTAATCGAATTCTTTGTACACTAAAACACGTTTTCATCTGTATAAATATAATGCTAACCCACACAAATCCTCCAAACTTTCATTCAACACATCTACTAATCCTCAGAGACGGTACTTATATTTTCTCCCTTCATTCATTCTGGTCTTTGTTTTCTGCTTCAAATTCCATGGCTTCCTCCACCACCACCACCACCACCACCACTCTCCGCCTCCGTTTTCTCCTAGTCGCAACCCTACTATTGTCTTCCCTCCTCGTTCCATCCACTGCTCAAGTAAAAGGTTGTCCCTTCACTACCATGTACACCTTTGGCGACGGAGACTCGTCAACTTCCGACGGTTCAACCATGTCGGACCTCCTCGCTTCCATAGGCGGCTCCACCCTTTAATAAGGGTGGTCACTTGAACACCCTCAAGAAAAAATTTTGTTTAGAAATACAAGTAAAAATTTTAGTTTTAGGTTAGTATAGCCATTGTTGAACACCCTACTCACAATTATTTGAACACCCTACTCAAAAACATTTTAACACCTAACTCAACAAATCATCCCACAAATCAATTTTATGCAAACAACCAACTAAAGTCTGAAGTCTTTCCGTATATGGTCAATGTACACTCTAAAACCTTTTATATTTTATATATTACATGTGATAAATTTATATTGGATTTAGTTTGAACATTTATACTATAACACTCACCAATCCTAGTAATTCACTATAGAATCCTTAATACACCAATTCAAAATAAAATGCACACTCTTTATGACAAAAATTAGGAAAATCAAGAAAAAAAAGTATATATATCCTATTGATATCGTCCTATGACTTCTTTCTAACCAACAATCAACTCTCTATACAAAAAAATAAATATCCGTGCGAACATATTTGACACACAAATATATATTAGTTTATTTATGCCCGATTTAATTTTACTTGACCCAATAACATAGAATTCGCCGAGAAAAAAATGTTACATCTTACTTGATCCAATATATGAAAATTTTGTATGTATATACTAGTTAGTAGAATTAGTAGAGTTAAGATAAATGTTGAACACCCTGTCCAAAATTTCTGGAGCCGTTTCGCTGTCCACTTACCATCTCCCAAACCCTACACAAACGAATCCCTCGGTGCCGAATTCCTGCATGGCGCGACCTTTGCAAACGCTGGAGCCACCGTCATGAGCACCACCTTCTTCATCGACAGAGTTATTCAGTTCCCGCTCCATCCTATGAAGCAATCTCTAGAGGCACAGATTGAATCTTTTTTCGCAAATCTTCGAGGTACTAAACATGATCTTCACGGGCTATCTTGTTCCTGGATCAACTCGGGGCTAATGACTACAAACTTGCATTCTTACAAGGGAAATCCATAAAGGAGGTGTCTAGCTAGTTATGTACCAAAGGTTGTTGAGGGTATCAAGAAGATTGTAAGGAAACTGATTAATGGCGGAGCGACTCATCTGTTCATCACCGGAGTTTCACCGATGGGTTGTCTCCCTGGCTACTTGACATTGTTCAGAAACAAAGACCGGATGCATTACGATTCAGACTGCCACAGAGGACTCAACACCTTCACAGCACTCCACAATGATCATCTTCAGCAAGCACTGAGGGAACTAAGGCTGGAATTCCCTCACGTTCAGATCTTTTATGGTGACTACTACAAGGCATTCATGGCTCTGCTTCGGAATCGTGTGCTTTTGGGGTTCAGAAAGGAAACATTGACAAAGGTTTGCTGTGGATTCGGGGGTCCCTACAATTTTCACCTGGAGAAGATGTGCGGAAAGAAAGGCGTCAAAGTGTGCTCAAATCCTACAGCGTACGTAAATTGGGATGGGTTTCATCTTACGCAAGAGGCATTGACACACGTAGTGGAAGCATTCATGTCTGGAAGAGGTTTTGTGTATCCTGAATTCAAGTTTCCAGCGGTAACGCATTGCACGATGTAGAAACTGGTGAAGAGATGTTTCGATTGACCTCTTGTTGAGTAAGTGAAAGATTGTATATGATTGACCGAACTTGTAATCTTTTAACTTCTTATGATTTTTGCGGATATGATAGTGCTTTCTCTTAACTTACAGAAATCAAGTACTGGAATTTATCAATCATATTATCAACTAAAAGATGCAATTTTACATCATATTGTGGACGTATAAGCAGTTTACAATTCAGATAACAAGAACAACGAATGCCACCTGACATCGCTTTCTTTTTATATCAGCTAAACTATACCAACGTGTTTATGGGTAAAAGATGAAACTACAATTACAAGCTATCAAGCAAACCATAGGCAAATGCTGTGGCCAAAATTTCAGCAAGGTGGGTGAAATTTTAACGCCTATTGCTAAATTACAAAAAAATTGTGTCTAAGAATTTGCTACTTACAGAGGGCAATCTACATTCAGTAATCTGCATGAAGGAAGCTTTCGTACAGGGTTCCCTTCAGTGTGTTCTCCATATCGCCCCAATTCTTAACTTGTTGAGGCAAGGAACCTTTATGTATCTTCACCTGATGACTCTTTAGATCTATCCATGGAACCTTGAGAAAATCTTGGACTTCTACCTGTTTCTGGAAAACAAAAGGAAGATAGCAACTTACATGTTGTGGAAACAGAATGAATGTTTATGCATTTTTTCAACAGCAATTATCATACAATTGGCTTTTTCTTACCGTGTGATTTTTTTATTACTATCCTCATAGTAAAGGATAATATGTCGAGTGCTCTTGAAGTCTTCTAAAGCTTAAGCAACCATCTCCTCTACTTGTCTCAGATTAGGGATGAGCAATGTCGCATTTAATGTAGGTTTGTATTTTGCAAGAATGTCATGACATGCATCAAATGTTATATAGCTCACAAGTTCTGTCCGTGGGGCTGCAAATGTATGTGGAATTCTCGAGAGGGCCCAAAGAAAGACGAGCGGTATCATGATCCACCAGATCATAAACATCAATGTCGCTATGTCATTCTTTTGACGGAGGTAAGTTCACTTGTAAGAATAACATCTTTTGTTTGCAGATCCAAGGTGCACATGTCAACTTTTAACCAATTATTCTGATGCTCTTTGTGCTCATTTATTACGCAAGGCAAGAAAATATTTCAAACCTGAGTTGTTGGAGAAACTGGATGAAGTGATTGTTTTCAATGACCTCTCGCCGACCAATTTATGGCTGTAGGTAGGCTCCAGCTGAGGGACATTGCCAGCTTCATCACAGGAAGAAGACTTATCGTATACCCATCTGAAGTTGCAATGCGTCATTTTTTTATGAGCGAGTCAATCAGGTCACCTGTATGTTTATATTCCCAATTTACCGACTATCAGTGCATTACATACTGAATCGTGTACCGAACATTTATTTTCATAGTCCGGAACAAGGTTCGGGATCCATGGGCCACAGTGAACTCGAATTGTGAGGTATTTAACTGTAGTATAATGAGTGGTGTGTATGCGTTATTCGATTAATTACAGACATATAGTCTTCTTGGTGGGGTGGAAATGGCTGGAAGGAAGGGATGGGAAGGAATGAGAACGGGATGAATAGGATTTCCTTTGCTGTCTAGGAAAGAGAATGAAAAGAAGAGGAAAAGAGCGAAGACTTTGATCATATGGCCTACCGGATTTCTTTCCTTAAGGGAATTTGAGGAAAGGAGGGAACTGCGTTAAAATGTTTTCTTCCAATAAGTAGTTGACCTCCTGACTCCTGCCTTCCCTTCCATTCTTTTTTTGTTCCAGAGAACACATAGTGTTGTCTGCCGTTAGGCATGTAAATATCTGTCATGGCCTTTGTCTGATATGTCTAGGCTTGTTAATTCTGGCCAAGCACCGTTGATTCAAATTTGGAGGCTGTAAATTATATAAATACCAATGTTCTAAAACTTGCTAGGGGCTAGTAGCACGGAATAGGGGGGCCTAGGGCCTAGGCACCGAATAGTTGGTTTTCTAATGTAGGCGTTGGACCACCGCCTAGCGCCTAGGCGCCTAGGCACCTAGGCGGCCGACTTTTAGAATATTGATAAAACGTTAGAGTTCAGGCTCTCAACTTAGCATGTTTGGTCAAACTTCAAAGTAACGGTCAATGACATGTTCGACTTAAGGTTTGTCACATTTCACACCTTGGCTATTTTCCTGAAGGCCATATGGGTTTAGCTTTAATATTTCCATGGGCAAGAGATGTAGTAGAAACATTCAAAGGTGCAACTTTTGAACTTCAGTTTGAGAACCTCTATCAACAGCCATGATCATCTGTTCACTACCAACACTTACATGAAAAAATCTGAGTTGCGGGACATTATAATAGTATACTTTTTAGCAGGTAAATATATCATAGTCTCTTCACAGTACTAGTGTTTCAAAAAATATTTCAGCGTGGCTATATATAGACCCACAAATTTGATTTCAACTTTATCGTCCTATTACGTGGCTATATATAGACCCACAAATTTGATTTCAACTTTATCGTCCTATTACGTGGCTATATATAGACCCACAGATCTTAGATCTTTGAGCTAAGATCTGCTCAAAATTTCATTATGTTAAACTTCATTAGTCTGGGGTGAAAGGTGATCTCACCGTGGTTATCGTCCTATTACGTGGGGGTTTAGATGCCTTCTAAGCTTTGAGTTCTTCTTAAGTTTACCTTCTTCCATTTAGCTCGACTGTTTATGCATCTATTTAAGGTTAGCTGATCGAAAATAGAAGAAACAAGTCTTCTTCTAAGTTTTTAGAATGGTCCCTCTGCTGCTTGATATCCGTGAAATACGCAGTATTTCCTTGGCCATCTAATACTCTTCCATATCGTAAAATTGCAGTCAGAAGATCTAGAACAGCAGGATGGGCCCTATCAACGTTGTCCAACAAGATAACACAAAATGGTCTCTTCGTCACAGCCTCGGTAAGCGATCCTCCAGCACCACATTCTTCGTCACTATTGGACCAGAAGAATAAAATATGCTCAGCCAGAAGAATAAAATGTACGTTACAAAATTATTAAAATCAGGGAGAAAAAAAAAGTAATCAAGAAAAATGAGAACGAGCTGGCAGACGAAAACCTGGAAGGAGCACCAAAGAGGCGTGAGGCAGAATCTGACTCCCCATAATCTGACATGTCAAATTCAGTGAGCAATTTGTCATCATCGAAAAGTTGTTTGGTAAGAGCTTTTGCATGCTCTGTCCTTCCCTCACAAGAGCCACATAGGAAGAGAAATGAACCGAAAGGTCGAGTGCCAGACTTCTGCCTCGACAAGGCCTGGTTAATCAGAAAGCTAACATGATCTTGTCCAATTAATCTCTCAGCCAATCTCGATTCCAGGCCCTGCAACGGAGGTTCTGAGCCGCAAAGAAGCCAGGAAGCTGGAAACCCAGTCACGGGGCTTGCTACCTGCACCGGCAGTCATCCCAACCAAACCAAAAAAAAGTGTCATTAAGCAAGAAAATAATGCCCAAAGACCATCTGATAACACCAGTTAAACCATCAAAAAATTACAAGTTATTACACCTCTGCAACTATACGTGGAGTAACAGCAAGGTTTTGTTTGTGATTCTCATGTGTTGCTAGAAGAAGCTCAGTAATAAGAGAACTAAACCGCTGAGCCATCCCAAAAGTAAGTTTCATTTCAGTCTTCTTACCTGCTTCAGCCTCGCTTATAAAAGAAACCAACCCCTCTCGCACTTGTTCTAGCATGTGTAGTTCTTCACCTCTCCTTTCACACCTCATCCACCGCATTACCATTGGTTTTGACTTTCTCATAAACCTATCCCACTTCTCCATCAAATCTTGATATTCCTTTTGTAACTGTAAGAAAATAATTCCAAACAACAGTAAATGTACATCAAGTCTTCTTATTGGAAATCTACCAAAGTTGGAAGTAGACAAATTGAACTACTCACACGAGGAATCCAAAATCGTTTTCCATGATTCTTCTCTTTCTTTTTTTCCAACAACTCAACATGTGCGCGACACAACAAGAATTTATCAGTATCCAAATCATTCTCCTCTGCATCTGTGTCGAGGTCGTGCTTCAATCTCAAACAGGCATTCTCCACTAGCAAGAATGCTTTTTCGCAGAGCAGATCCTCAAAATTGTCAGAACCCCCTTCTTCATTAGCAAATAAAACTGTGAAAAAACACAAATAACAAATTTACAAACATTAGTGAAGATCAAAGTGTTGGATGACAGATTTTAGAACCTATTTTCTGAGTTCATTTTAGAGAACCGTAGAATTGCTTTGGTTGATGGCTTCCGAAAGATGGTTTTGTTTGAATTTTTATAAAAAAACTCATTAACTAGAAAATTGAAAAGATATTTTCCAACATCGAAAAATAATAAGTGCTTTGGTTCTAATGTAACACCACACTTTTTCCTTCTCCTTGTACAATAGCTCAACAAAATTCCAAGCTTGGTTGAATGCTTGTTCATCTTGAGAGTTTATCACTTGCTTCCAAGTAGACAAAAATGTGGTCCAATCTTCTTGACTTTCAAAGTGAGGCTTGCGATTTGCGAAAATATTTTTCTCAATATGCCATACACACGAGATTTACAATTGAAGGAAAAAACACTTGTATTGCATTCATCAAGGCCAGTTATCTATCCGACACAATTACGGAAGGATGGCAAGTGGGACCCAATATCTTAGCAAAATCTCACAAAGCCCAAATATAATCTCTTTCTCTCTCCTTTGCCAAAAATGTGAAACAAGAATAGCATGAGCTATTGAAACTCCAATTATGTCAAGTAGTGGCATCTTGTACTTATTTGTCTTATTTGTCTTTTGGTTGAATAACTTTTGGTCATTTCTATGGAAGAAGGGTGCACAAAAAAAAAAAAAAAAAAAAAAAGCGTCAAATGACGATCTTGGTCATGTGCAACATCAAAAGTGAAACCTCCTTGACAAAGCTCTTCAAATAACGCCTGGATCGTAGTTCGCCCTGCCAAGTTTCCCTTTCTAAGTTTCACCTTTGTATTGTAGATGGTTCTTGATATCGCTTGAAGCTTTGTCTAAGTGAAGAAAGAATTTGGCGTGGTGTCCCGGTTTAGTCATTTCTTCAATGGTCGTGATCTCTTCTTGTGACAAACGACGGCAAGAAGGATGTCCGGACATGTCACTAGAGGGTTCATGGTTATGTGAGTTATTTTTTTCTTCAACCAGCCAAAATCCATCCTCGTCTCTTACAACGAATTTCAAAAGGACAACTTATGAGACGAGTTACCATTTTTCTTTGTCGATGCTCTGCAGGAACTTGCCATTTATTTATAACAACCACCCCTGTCACAACCAATGGTCAAATATCTATCATTTTTGGAGTTTTTGATAGATATTGCATACCCTTGCATTGAATAAAATTGTCCAATGGTACCAAGAAGTTCATCAAGAGACTGAAATTTCCAACCAAATTTGTTCCTTCTTGATCATTTTGATCGGAGGAATTTCCAACAAGACATTCATTTGCTTTGTCAATATCCATGATTATTTCTCACGAATCGATCTACGTAAAAAATGTTAAAGAAAGGATTACAAAAAGGATTGTAGTATCTCATGATAACAAAGAAAACAGGAGTCATGCATAAAAAAAAAACACAAACACAAAAGAATCATGTAACCCGAAATATTTTTTTCACAACAATAAAACCCTAAATACATATAAGAAACTAGAAAGGGAAAAAATCTCACAGTATACTGTGTCCTATACAATTATCACTGATAAGAAAAATAAATAAAAATTAAATGGCCGCATACTTTGAATATGAAAAGGGAACCTGTCAATTGTATACTCCAAATGTCAGTCAGTGAAAATGCCAATAGAAGAGAAAGAGGCAAGATGGCAGAATCGTTGAAAGGGTATAGACATACCAAAAGTCACATAAGAACAATTAAAAAAAAAAATAGTAAAGAAAGAAAGGGCAATTCGGGAACTAAAATTGAAGGGCTTGACATCTTCAGAGAGCAAAGGGCAAAGGAGAGTCACTTTGTTAATGATAGCATTGATTCGTCATGGCAGTAAAGAAAGCCTTCGTGGCATTATCCGCACCCGAAAAAAAATTATTCATTTCTCTTTATCTTGGCCAAGAGGAAGCACCAACATCAAAGTTATGAAGCGATCAGGACGTGCATGAAAAACAACAAACAATTAATGTAGTACGAAAAGGCATATGGAAATACACAAACAAGCATCACTTCAACTACAGTCGTGAAGCGATCTGAACAGGCCACCTATTCCAATCAGGAAAAGCGGCTCGACGAGGGAGGAGAAAAGGGAGGTCGAACATCGACATGCATGAACTGACCAAACACCGCTAAATAATAAAAGACTCATGACATGCATGTGAGAAAAATAAAAGATTCTGAAAAGCAATTTATCTTATCTTTAAGAAAGACTCTTCAAAATCATACAATTAAAATACTACGAAAGAGTATACGAGAATGCATTCAACATTACCTTAAGTAAATTGCTTTTTCCCCCTCCCCAATCTGCACTCCCCCATGGGTCCTATGAGTGCTGTCCGCCAAAAGTCCGGAATACCCCCACCCTTTTAACTAAATTCCATTTTTATTTAATTTCTTAATTCTTTTATCTTCTTTATTTATTTAATTATTTGTTTATCTTTCTTTCTTTATCTCTTTTTTCTCATTTATTTATTTAATATTCTTTATAACTTTATTTATTTATTTAACTAAATTTCTTTTTTTATTGAATTTCTTAATTCTTTTATATTATTTATTTAACTCCTTATTTCTCTCAGAAGCTTTATTTATATGTTTTGTACATTAGAAATTGGCAGTTTTTTTTCGTTTTTTCATGTTTACTTTTTTCTTTTTTGGCAACCAAATGGCTAAAAAATGGAAATGAAAACATTAGGCGAACACAACAAATTGAAACTAAGAATTTTGGCAGACCCTTTTGGCTATAGAAAAGAGTCATCTCCAGTCCCACCACATCTCCACTCTTTGGCAATATTTTCTTCTTCCTTGATTAAATCACTCTTGGTCACTATTGGGAGATGGAATTCACCTCCGGGTGGATTTGCTAACGACGGCCTCACCCCGTCGTTAGTTAATCCGGGCGGATTTGAGGGTTTTGGGTACCAAAATACCCTTCCAAATCCGGGAGAGACCCAGAGCTCTAAATCGAAAATAATGGAGTTTTTCAGGCTAAAACAACAACTGGAACTCACCCAACCGTCGCCGGAACTCACCCCGATTTGGCTGCTCTGCTGCGGTGCCTCAAACATAGCCGGAAATTTCGTCGGACCTCCATTGATAGTTGGGGTTGAACGGTGGGAGTGAGAGAGGTAGAAAGAGGCAGATTTTTGTTCCAAAATCGGATTAATCGACGATGTCGGCAAGGGAGGCAGATGAGGAATGGGTAGTGGACCAGTGGTGAAGCTGGGAAAGAGAGGTGGTCCAGATGGAGAGATATAAAGAATATTAAATAAATATTAAATAAAAGAGAAAAAAGATATAAATAAAAAGAGATAAATAAAAAATAAATTAAATAAGATAAAATAATTAAGAAACTAAATAAAAATAAAATTTAGTTAAAAGGGTGGGGGTATTTCGGACTTTTGACGGACGGCACCCATAGGACCCATCGTGAAGCGGGTTTGGGAATTTAGTGGGCTACAGAGATTTTATATCACCGGTCCTTACCCATAGTTTTACCCATATTTTGATAAAACTGTAATTCTACCAAAATATGGGTAAAATACTTCATTTGGGTTCGGGTTACGTAATTTTTCGTCTTTAGTCAATTTTTAAGATATTTTAACAAAAATTTACTTTTTTCAATAGGGATATGCAATATACATCAAAAAATCAAAAATAAATAAAAATCATTAAAGACAAAAAAAAATATGGATGCCAAAACAATGAAAACATTTAGAAATAACTAAACTAAACTAGAAACCAAACAATTTTTTTTTGTTTTGCCAATAAAATTTGAATTTATATTTATATTAACTTTGGAGGAGGAGGAGAACAATTTTGCCGAGACCAGAGAGGCTGCATTTTGTTTCTACTACTTAAAATAGTAAAAACCTTGACAAATCTGGTTAGAGTTTTTAGGGCACAGACTAAAACTGTCAACTGTCATCCTGTCTCCTTCCTGTACATACCTGTACATGAATCGACGCCGGCGCCAATCTCTTCTTCCCAAATTGGATCTCTCTCTCTCTCTCTCTCTCTCTCTCTAAAATCTCGCATTATCAGGGGAAGGTACGGTCCTGTTGTTAATTTCCCTAGAAAATCCTAACCTGTCAATTGGATATAGTAATAATTTCCCCTCAAAAGCCACATACATTTGGTCAACACAGAAATCCTTGTTCGCCTGTCCAGGTAACAGAGACTCGTTCGCCTTTATTATCAAATTCCATTTTTTTTCCTGTCTCTCTCTCCATTTCAAATCACATCTACTCCTCTTTAAACTTTATCATAAAAGCCTACCATTATTGCAAGACGACGTCCTGTGTCTCCCCCATTGTTTTCTCAGCCACAAATTTGTTGTTCTAATCCTCAGATCATTTGCGTGATTTCGCCCCCTCGTTCCAATTATGGCTTGGTCCTTTCTGAAGCTCGGTGCTGCATCCCAGGTTAGTTTTCTGTTTTGATTTTGACCCAGTTTTGCTTCAGATTGCAATGAGTTACGACGAATTTACAATGGATTTATCTTTTCCCCAAGAGATTATTATTTCGAGATTTAAATTAGGTAGTAATTGTTAGGTATGGGGTTGTGGTTGGATGAAAGAGAGGGTTTGATGTTAGGTAATTTTGGTTAACATTGTGGTGTTTGGTTTTTGACCTTGTATATTCCTCTTTCTTTGCTGCTTTAAGAATCGGTTTGGCCAAACACTTTTTAGAAAGTGTTGTTGAGAAGAAAAACCCATACCATTTTCATATAATCCAGTACTATTCTCTTTTTTTTTTCCCGGAGAAATGATTCTTGAGAGTTTGAAATCATTTTTTTTTAATGTTTTCTCAAAATGGTTCTTACCAGGTCAGCATACAGGCTTTAAAAACTTTAACGAATTAAGAATTTAAAAGTTATTCCGGAGTGTTGATTCTGAAAACAAAAAGGACATTACATTTAAAAAGGAGAAGCCCTTATATATGGTGCCGGAGGATCAGGTGCAAGAGGTCTGGTCTAAATTTGATTCTTGAGTATTTGGTTGAAACTTTTGAACAGGTTTTGAACCACAAAATTTGTAGCTCACTAGTGCCACCTGCCACACGACTTTTGTTTATAACTCGTGGAAGGGAAAGAGAAAGGAAGATGAAGTACGATAAACAGAAGCTCTAGGGAAAGTTGTTCTGTTTTCCTTTATTTGTTTAGCAAAGAAATGAAATGTTGAGTAAGAAGGAAGATTACTTTCCCTTGTCTGGTTCTAAAGAAAGGAGGAGAGAAAATAAACTAATCAATACTAACTTAAACTGGCAAAGAAAAAGAGGAAAGAAGACGTAAAAGAAAGAAAGGAGGACAAAAAAACTTTCAACATATTTTCCCGTTACTTTTTTTTTTTTCCTTCTCCCAAACTAGGAACCACACACTGGAAGGAAGGAAAACTGCTCTCTCCTTTTTCTTTTTTTTTATATTTATATTTTTTTATATTTTATATTTTTTTATTTCATTTGATTTCTTTAGTTTAAGAATCACCCTGCAACACAATTTGTCACGAGCCTAATTCTACCGTCACTCCTTATATCATACTCAAAGCATTGGATGTGTCCTCATCATGCTTGAAGAACTGATGGAAATAACTCTTCCTATGATTTGTGATGAGACCACATAACACAAATGATGAGAACCTTACAAGATTCCTAATTAAGCTGCCAGAGTGCCAGTGAATTCAATAGAAAAGGTTAAATTCTATGTTGTTCTTGTTGACAGCCCCTGTTGTCTCTTGTTTTTTTTTCTTTCTGAAAGACCATGTAATGTTTTTCTTCGCTGTCAACTTTCCCCTTCCCTATGAAAGTAAATTAACAAACAAAGGTAACGCTTGTAATACTTATTCACAAATTTGAGTTGATAATTCGTTGCGCTAGCAGGGGAGAACGAGTGAGATCCAGCTTGGTGCACGCACTATTAAGTCTCATGGAGCCAAAGTCTTGAGGAAGCACAAGCATGACTGGCTCATATTGGTGCTTCTTGTGGTCATAGAGATCATACTAAATATCATACATCCATTTTACCGCTTCGTTGGGAAGGACATGATGACAGACCTTAAATATCCATTGAAAGACAATACTGTGCCTGTCTGGGCTGTTCCAGTAAGTTTTTCTATATACTTATGTGCACACGTGTTTTCTACTTATTGGTCTTCCCACATTGCTGATTTTCTAGAATCCCTTATTACCACGGTTTGTATTTTTAGTTATATTTTGTTTAGCAATTGAAGAATTTAGATGATAAATATGAAATGTCTGTAAAAGCTCCTATTTGGGTAGATTATGAGAGGAGAAAATTTTATTTCTCAGTTGCCATCATTTATTTGTTGAGTAAAGAATATTTGATGAAAACTTTCATTGACACACAGATTTATGCGGTTCTGTTGCCTATTGTTGTTTTCCTTCTCTTCTATATTCGTAAAAGGGAAGTCTATGATCTGCACCATAGCATATTAGGTAAGTTAAATTGATGCTTAATTTACGTATGGGAACCCTTTCTGTTGTTGGTTAGAGACTTAGAGAAGTGTAAAGTTTGATCCATGACTTACATATACTGCAAAAAAGTGCAGGCCTCTTGTTTGCGGTCTTGATAACTGGGGTCCTCACTGATGCAATAAAAGATGGAGTAGGTCGTCCTCGACCAGATTTCTTTTGGCGTTGCTTTCCAGATGGAAATGATGTATGTCAAGAGTTTTAAGATACCTTCCATTTTTGTAAACTACGATTTCGCTCCACTAATGAAATTCAGCCTTTACGGTTTTGGAAATCTAGTCCGGCACATCTTGCTAACTTGATTTTGTTTTCTTTCTATCCTCTCTAGTACTATGATAAATGGGGTAACGTCATATGCCATGGTAAAGATAGCATCATTAGAGAAGGACATAAGAGCTTCCCGAGTGGCCATACTGCATGTAAGCAACACTTCCCTGTTCCATGCCTGAATTATAGTCTTGGAGGAACCATGGAATAAAGTGATTCAGCCAAGTTGTTGTTGGTCTTGTAAGATTATACTAACGATTTGATCATTGATGTATAAAGTTTTAGTTTGATATTATTCTATATTCTCTCAAATACAACTTTTAGGTACTCAAAGGAAAAATGTTAGGTTACTATGTTAAGTATCTATGTAGCATAGATACAAACACGGACTCAGAGTCTCGGACATGGAATCTCTTGAAAAACCTGGACACAGACATGGCAAGGGACATGGAAAAAAAAAGATTTATTTTAAATCAGTGAAAACATAGTTATATCCAAAAGCATAAATAGTCAATATATATAAAGTTATAAACAAGCATCATATGTCCATCATTTTATACGTATAACCCAAAATATTTGAAGTAATACACATTTATCCGATAAAATTTATATTTTTTGCATGTTTACACCTTGCCGTGTTTCCATACGTGTCCCTAGGGCTGCAAATGAACTGAGCCATTCATGAACTGGTCGAGGCTCGACTCGGTAAAAGCTTGTTCAAGTTCAATCCGAGTGCTAAATGAGCCGAACCTGAACCTCAATTTTAGGCCCGTTTAATAAATGAGCCAAACCAGAACCTAATAGTATTTGGCTCGATTAGGCTCGCAAACCTGATGCCAAAGGTTAGGTCTCTGGGCCTGTCCTCGCTGATGCCTTTACGCTTTGATTCGAGGGTATGGTGCTGCAGCAAAACGTTCCTGTAGCTCCTCGATTCTTGGAGGTTTAGGGGGGCCACTGTTTCAGTGGTACTCTGAGAGCAGCCACTTTGTGCATATTGCCAAAGGTTAGGTCTGTCTCCAATCATCCCCCGCCCATACCCCCAATGATTGGGGACTAGATGGGTTCTGTTGTTGTTGTAGGCTCGCAAACCTAGAGTATATATGTACATCTCATAAGGGCATCTTCAACCCACCCTCCATAACTCCATTTTTGCCTCCATTCCTCCATTTTGGAGGAAAACCTCTCCCCAACCCATCCTCCATTTTCCCCTCCAAAATGGAGGAATTTTTTTCACCCTCCAAGTATGGAGTACCAAAAAATTATGGAGGATCACCTCCATTTCACTATTCATACCTTCCAAATTCCTCTCATGTCCTCACCCTCCAATTTCCTCTCATGTCCTCACTCTTCTGCCTTCAGTTTCACACAATATTCTAGCTTACCGGATTACTAGAGCTAGAAGTGAGGCCTATTTTGTTTTGCTTTGGTTGGGTATTAGCACTAAAGACAAGGGTTTAAAATATTTTCCACTAAGTAGTCTTATTTTACTAGATTAGCTTTGTCCTTCAATTTCGTTTGTTTCCAGATAACTAAATGGTGTTATATTGTATTATTTTTCAGTAGCAACTACAAAATAAAAATACTAATCAACATGAATAAACCAGCTAAAAAAAGGGACAAGTGGTAATGATAATAGTAGCCAACAAATATTAACAATAGTTCAATGCAAAAAGCCAAAAAGAGTACGTAATCAACACTAATATGCTCTTCCCTGTAGTCTCTTTTTTTCTGTTAATAATCATCTCAATTGAAGGGGGCATTACCAAGTCTTTCCCACAAATGCTCAACCAATGCGTTTCTAGAGATAAATTGGAGGGAAGTTTGGAGGTTAATTTTGGAGGGAAAGTTTTAGAGATAAAAATAGAGATGTGTGGGTTGGAACTCTCATGAATAGTGATATCCTCCAAATTCACTTTTTCCATATAAAACTATATTTTGATCCTCCAAAATGGAGGAATGGAGATGTGTGGGTTGAAGATGCCCTAAGAATATCAGATATAAGCTTGAATGTGTTTAAACTTTTACATGTACATTAGAAAAAAATTATAACTCGTCCATGTGTAAACTTTTAACTGTACTATAAGCTTAAATTTTAATATGATTATTTAATTTTATATATGTGTACTTATTTATTTACAAAATAATTTTTTTATTGAAGTTCTAGACCTGTATGGGAGCATAAATATCTAATACTTTTGACACGTTACGGCTCGTGAACAAGCTCGAATTCGACTTAAACCTAGGCAAACTCGGCTCGTCAAATTTTCATTGAGGTCGAGTTCATTTAAAAACTAAATGAACGAACCTGATAATCCTAAAGCCCGGCTCGATTCGGCTCGTTTGCAGCTGTAGGCCTCCCATGTCCCACCGTGTCCCCTTGGTTGCTGCGCTCTAAAAATTTAAATAAGTTTAATGGACACTTCACGTGGCACGTGGCATGTACCAAACACTTCACCTGGCGTGTCGGACACGGACACGGTGACCTCGAGGAGTGTTGTTGCTTCATAGTCAAGTAGTTTATAAATTAGACCACTGTTTTTATGACTTTTAGATGCAGCGTTATAGTGAACAGATGACTAGGTATCGTTCTAATAGACAGTGACTTGAGTTGGTTCTCGTTCTAACAAACTGCTTCTTGAAAAAAATAAACACCTTGAATTCAAGAAATAGAGAAAACTTTTTGTAATTTGAAAAAGTGTGATAAAAAAAGTTATATTTGCTTGTAGGATTATAATCTTATTTATTCTAAGCTGCACTGAACGTTTAGTCTCCCCAGTATACCACTTTTGACGTTCCCATGATAAAGTAATGGAGTGATAAGTAATATTAAAACTAACTCCTAAACAAATAGTGTTACAACCCTTAGACTCATTTAACTTGAAGTAACATAATTATGAGGCTCTTCATGCTTACTAAACAATATTCGCCTATAAAATTTGAAAGGACATATCATGTATAGAACTAAAGGTGTTAAAAAAGAGTTAATAAAAGAAATGAAAATTCTGAATATTTGAAAGAGTTTGGCTTCCCTCTTTCTTCCTCGTTTTTTGAATATCTATATGAAAAAGTTGATTGGTTTTCTATTCCACATCATGGGGGAGAAAAAAAAATTCAACATGTTATTGCCACGCATGTTCCTTACCGAATGGAGTCTTCATTTATGACGTTAAATTGGTGTTATGGATCCTAATATTTTGAACAATGCTAAATGCTTCGACCGGGTTACTCTTTTTGCTAGCATTCCCTAATATTTATCTTTTGGATAGCAAATTCACAGGCCCTTTTCCTACTTTTGCTCTTGAAAGTTGGATGTGTTAGCCATGTAATAGTTGGTTTTATATATGCCTAAAATTATGGCTTATATGTTGCGTGGAACTTTCTCACCGTTGGCTTTGGCTTTGGAATCAATTTAACATCATAAAATCGAAAGATAAATGTGCTAAGTAATGTTATATTACTATATACTTGCATGTCTGTGTGGCCCATTCATCTGACGAAATTCACAATGCTTTGCAGGGTCCTTTGCTGGTCTGGGATTTTTAGCGTTGTACTTAGCAGGCAAAATCAAGGCATTCGATCGCAAAGGACATGTGGCAAAACTGTGCATTGTTTTTCTTCCTCTCCTTGTTGCAGCTCTGGTTGGCGTTTCCCGGGTGGATGACTATTGGCACCATTGGCAAGATGTGTTTGCTGGAGGTCTTTTAGGTTTGTCATTTGCACCTAATTATTTAATACTACCATAGCAACAAGAACTATATTTGCAACTTAGTGGTTTGTCATTAGCAGATTGATTTGTATAAATTGGATGTTGCAGGCTTTAGTGTCGCAACATTTTGCTATCTGCAGTTTTTCCCACCTCCATATGACACTAATGGTAAAGTCACTTTCCTTTTGGATTTCTGTTAATTGGTGATGTAAAATTAAGTCTTGACCTTTCTCCTTTTCGACGAAGTTTATCCGTGCTGCAATGTCTGTAAAAGCTTTGGAAAATTTTGGCCATCATATAGCATTTTGTTGGTTAATTGGGTACTCTATTCCATTATGTTGCTTACAAGTTACGATGCTCGAATTAGCATGGAGATGGGAAACTTTAGACAGCAGTCGTTGTATAAAGTGAATTTGATAATTTCTTTAGTTCCTGAAATCCCTTAGAAAGGCAATTAGGATCAAACTCACGAAAGTTTTTAAGTCTTCATATCCTTTTGGGCTTACAGTCAAACATTGAGCGCAAATGAGAGTCATTACAAAAAAAGCTATCAATGCCTTTGCTACTTCTGTGGTTATTTCAAGTGTGGCATTGATCCAAGTCTTTTATTTTTTCGTTTTGATTTCAGGTTATGGCCCCTACAAATATTTCCGAGCATTAGAGAAGTTGCGCTTGAAAGGACAAACCGGCAATCCTTCCAATGGATCCGATGTGCAGGCTGCTGGGGGTCAAGTTGTGAATCAACAATCAGGGCGTGTCGGCAATGCTTTCATCCCAGTATCTATTGAACAGAAATTAAGCTCATCACAGGAAGACATAGAATATGGGTTAAGGTAATTTGTGTCATCACTGGGCTGTACTTTGGTCTGAGTTTGTTGTAGCAAGACATGGCTCTTGTGCACAATTTGGTCGGGAAATTATGTATCCAAGATTCAAGGCTACAAATATTGTATATGTATGCATGTTCATTGGTAGCTGCGGAACAAGGATGAATGCAAATATTGTAAGGTATGGTGTAGTTTACTGTACTTCCGGAGAGATCCACTTGGCTATCACCCCACTTGTTATCCACACTATTTTAAATTTAGTTTTCGTTCTCAGAAAATGAAATTTTTTGAAGTTTTGAAATTGGCCGACATTATCTGAAAACGAAGATAATTCAAATTTTGTGGCGTTAGTCAATTTTCGATGGCTGTGTAGAGAATGAATAGAGTCCACAATAATGGTCGACTTACTCAAGTCTCTATCCTTCTAGTATCGGACAAACAATTGGGGGCAGAACCTAAATGATGCAACTTGAATCGACGTTGCGCAGTGATTAATAAAATTTTCTCTCTATTCTCAAAAGAAAAAAACAACTGGGGGGAGCGATGAAAAGGCACAATTGTAATTTTCCACGTGATTTTTCTTTTTTTTTTGGTAGAAACTTTTCCTCTTGGTCATCTGGAATAGGTTTTTTTTTTTATAACCGAGGAACAGCCCTACAGAAGACCACTAATTGGATCCACTACATGACCGAAACCTCGGAGGGAGCTGACGCAACCCACACCTAACACCCCAATCACAGCCCCTCACTTAACACAAGTACTCACCCTGCGGAGAATTGAACTCCTGACCAAGGGAATTACTCCCAAAGTCAGGTACTCGCCCTAATCACTGTGACAATCCCTGAGTGTGTTCTTCTGGAATAGTTGGTGAAATAGAATCAGATGAATATGTATTTAAGTGTGTCACGGGGGCATTCTTTCAGGAAGTTCAAGGAGTACTAGCTTGCCTGTTTCATGTAATTTCTAGGAATGTGAAACCATAGGAAAAGTACTCTATGAAAAGTGAGTCCACATCTTGATAATAAAGGGGTGTATACTTTTAGGATATGGAACCTTGTGTGTCAAAGTACTTTAAAATTACAGAGCCGGCCTGATTTTTTGGGGTCTAAAGCGAAGATTTAAAAATAAGTGTCTTTTTGTTAAGCTTTTGACATCTCCACAAGATTTGTTAAAAGTACGACCAATAAGGAGATACATAATCGCATTCGATCTGAGAGTAATTCCACAACAATTAGTCATCAGATTAGTAATTCCAAATTCCTCACCGCACTAGTATTGTGTTCTGTGAAATTTCATTTAGTCAAGGAAATACACTTTAATAGAAATTACAAGCGCAATGCTCGTGCTATGCTTGGAAGCAATGGGAATTTTTTTTTTATGGTATTTCTCTCTCATCGATTTACGATTTCACCTTAAATATAAAAATCTTAGGAGGACAGAAAGTTTGAAAGTTTTTTTCTCTCTCTACCCTTTTATATTCAATTTTTGGTATACTAAAAAATGTGACTAAGAAATAAGAAAAAAAACAACTTTATTGAGAATAGGCCATGTAGAAGGAGATTCAAGAGATGGTTTTCTTCTATTTTTAGTAAATTCGGAGTGCAAATTTATTTACCCTCACTTAGTGGGGGTGAATAAAACCCTCACACTCCTTTTCCACCAAGGAGAGTGAGGTTTAGGGTGAACAAATTTGCACTCTAACAAATATGTGTTCTAAATGCTCTAATGATTGTGTTAATTATTTAGTGTGTTAGAGTTTGTTAACTTACGAGTGTGCTAGAAAATGAGTCAAGTTTATGAAACCTCTTAGCACACTTGAAAAGTGAGGGAGAGGAGAGAGAAAGGGGAGAGAGAAGAGAGAAAAGACCTTTTGTAGTAAATATGTATATACATATATGTATAATCTAATGCATCTAAGGTCGTCTCCAGTGACGTTGCTAGTGTAAGAATTAACACAATTAGCTAACATTTTTTATTTTTTGTATTCTAATAATGTAGTTAGTGCATGAATATTTGTGTCAGAAATTAGGAGAGTGCTACTTGACAAGTTAACTGTGCTTGTGCGGCTAATGTGGAGAAGGGAGAAAGGGAGAGGGAGGGTGAAGAGAAAAACAGAAAAGGTAAAAAGTTAAAAGTGGGAGGGCTATATATTAATATATATTTTTACACTTTAACAACACTCATTAACCTAATAATACAAAAATAGGACATATTTTTTATATTTTTGTGTCATATAACACTACATTTTTAAGTCTACGATTGGAGATGCCCTAAGTTACTCTCTAGCGCACAAATTAACTACTCTACCCGTTGAATCCCTAAACCAAGACATGCCTAACATACATAAATGATTCTAACTTTTAACATATTTTATAAGTTAGGATAGATTTTAATACGCATTTTATATGAGCCCTTGCAGATGCTCTTGGTATAGAATATGTTTACAGTTCTATTTCACATATAATTTAGCCGAAAACACATTTCGTACTCCTACACCTCATATTTGGTGTCACCTCACCATAATGACAAGAGGGCGGGTTTTGCTATACCCAACCCGAAATCTAGATCCACCCCCAACCCGGCCTTGAACCCGATATGGTAATGGATGGGTACGTCGACCCATTTAAGAAAAAGTATTTTAGACTCCAAAATTAGTGAGCACGAATACTAAAAGTTCACAAAATACAACATAACCAACATCTACTACTAAACAACATCTACTACGTATTAGGAAAATGAAAAATAATCAATATATTATGTGATTTTTAATTGTAAGAGTAAAAATATAAGAATAAATTTAAAATTTTATGCATAAAAAATTGTCGGGGCAGACGGGTATCGAGGAAGGGTGATGCCTACCCGAACACTACCTTAACCTGGCCTCGTTTTTTCAATTCTCCCTCTACCCTATACCCAAAAAATATAACAAATATCTGCCACGGTCGGAGTGAAACGAAGTGGGTTCGAGGCAGAGCGGGTTGAATTGTCATCCCTGCACCTCACATTCGACACTTCTATTTTGAACTTTTTTCAACCCTCGATCATAAGTAGGTCTAGTTTCAATGCCCCTACCGTTGAGAGAGAGCGAGAGAGGAAGGTGGCGAGAGAAGCCTCTCCCTAGGGTTTCCTAGCGGCCACCGCACTCCCCAAAGGGTCAGCTTTCAAACATAACTTTGAAAAAAAAAATCACAGGCCAATATATCGAGAAGATAAAATATTTAAACATTCTTCATTAAGCAGAAAAGTTAAAACTTAACACCTTATGAAGGATTTCATACATAAGCAAACAAAATTATAGATTTGATCAAACCTTTCAATTTTTTGATTGGTCTTGTAAAAAATTACCACAATTGGATAATTATAGGTACAGGGTACTTGATCGAACCTTTCAATTTTTCGTTCTGAATTTAGGACCATAAGTACTTAATGAATTTTGAAGCAAAGTTTAATAATAGTGTGTCAGGTATCCTCGTGATCTGAACAGTAAATATTGTAAGGCTTATTGAGAAGGGTGTTAATTAAAAAAAGTCATCTTGATCAGACATCGAAAGGTATCAAAACACAAAGATTATTTTAAAAATATGACCTGAATCGATGCCTATTGATGTCAAATCAAGGTAATTTTTTAAACTAATATTTTTCTTAACAAGCCCTACAATATCTACGGTTCAGAACACTAGGATACGAGCCACACAAAAATTATAATTTTTTCTCAAAATTTATTTAATACTTAAGGGTCTTAAGTCCTAAATGAAAAATTGAAACGTTCAATTAAGTACATATGATTATCCGATTGAGCTAATTTTTAGCAAGATTAATCAAAAAATGAATTTCAGGGGGGTCACGTGACCCCCCTGTGCTTAAGGTAGCTCCGCCACTGACGGAGGCCAACCATTGATCCCAAACTTTGGGGCCACTAGGGGTTATGTACGATAGTTAGAGGGCACTTAGGGTAGCAAGAAATACCCCTATATCATATACTCCTACTAGTATGCAACAGAAGAATCCCCAGTCTCCTATTTGAAAAACAATGATGTGCTAAATTGTCAAAGTGTCCGCCAATAAACACTCCCATCACCTTCAGTCAAGCTAACAAAAGTGACTATCTTCATTATTTACCTTAATTTCAAGAGCTTCAGATATTTGGTTATTTCCAAGCTAACCAGGACACTCTTCCTCCTTCACCTTTGCTTAATTATTCGACCTGCCAATATTGACTCCTTTTTTCTTTATACAATTTTAAAGTATTCGTCCAAATTTTCTTCCCATAAGTGCCATGGAGCCTAATATTTAATTTTTTGACCAGAACTCAGAAAACAAAATTAGTGGACCCCCGCATATATGCACTTAGTCATCTTTTTTGCAATTGGTTTACTTTTGTGCTTTGTGAATCATTCGTACTTTTGGTCAAATTTTCTTTCTTTTTTACAGTAATTCATCTTGATTAAAGGAGTCTCGAGAAAATAAATTAATATGAATTAATTTTAATGAAAATAAAAAAACGATAGAATTAAACAACTAAATTTTTGGCTTAGTTTCACTATTAGTGGCCTTTCATTAACTTGCGATAAAAAGATACTTTCTTGATTAAGATCTCATCAAGAAAAAGCTAAGAAAATACTGTAGGAGTATTATTTTTTCCCCTAAGACTAACGAAAAAATGATATGAAAAAGACGAAGTTAGTGAACCTAGAGAGCAATTTTGTTCACCTTGGTTTCGTTCACCCTCGTGAGGGTGTACTCATTATATGTCTCAGATCGGGAAACAAAACCGTTAATTTGTCTAGATTCACTTCTTAGGACATGATCATGCAAAAATCGAGTCCAGTCCAATTTCGCTTGATATTAAAGTTTGGTTTTCAGCTAGAAATTTGAAGGAAATAAGTAAAACTCTGGATAGAATTAATGGTTTCGATTATCGAATTAAGACACGGAATGAGTATACCATCGCCGAGAGTGAACAAAGTTACTCTCGTAAACCTAAGTGTGCCTTGTACACCAGACTCATAAGGGCCCATTTAGTTAGCTAACTTATTTGCTCATTTTGTAAAAGGATCAAATAAGCAATCGGAAACAAAATAAGCCAACCATATTTGAAATCATTTGCTTCCTTTTTTTCCTCGGCGATAGAGGAATAAAAATGAAAAAAAAAAAAAACACAAATTCAACGAAATCATTTGCTTATTTACTTAAAATAAATAAATACGACTGCAAACAAGACGAGCCATTAGAAAAATATCTGTGTCAGATCTATTATACTAGTTCTTAGTTTAATTTGCTTATATTCCATGTTTTGAATTTGACCGAGTCCCTTTTTCAAAAGTCAAAACTAAAATACAATTAAAAAAAAGACAGTCAATTTTGACATCCAAAAATATTGCCATCACCTTCCTACATAAACACCCTTTCTTTGTCTCTCTTTCCATAATTCAACACACAAATCAACCCTCTCTCTCTCTCTCTCTCTTTTTCTTTCTCCAAGATGGACATTGCTCGGTCGGCAACGTACCTCGACAACCTCAATAGGTACTGGAGGAGGAGAAAGTACCAAAAACTCGACGATAACAAGAAGAGGCTGAAGGTTGCAAGGCTAGGAAACAACCAACGCCGCGGTTGGAAAGTACGACTCGTTCGGAAGCTCAGGTTCAAGGTTGTTTTGCCCGTAAAGCTCGTGACGAAGTTTCACGCTGCTTACGTTAACATGATGGTCCGTTTGGTGGGTGACAAGGAAACTGGGATTTTTAAGGAGAAGAAGATCCCGAAGAGCGGGCCGGTTCCGATGGTGGCTAGCGGTAGCAATGAGATTGTTGATGGTAGGATGGTTATGGAGATTTACAAGCGGTTGGTGTCTACTCGAGAACTAGCGGCCTTGTTAGTTTGAACAACTTTAAATTTTGGCTCATTATGAAAAGTCGTGTTATTTTTCTTGAAATAACATAAATTTTCATAGGTTTAATTATGGGATGGAGGGAGTAAGTTTTCTTTTTTTTTTGGTCTGTTTGTAATTTCTTGAGAAGACCGTAAGAAATGTTTATTTTTTTATTTTTGTCTTTTTTTGTATAATTGTATCTATATGTTTGTTTGCAAGAAATGTTTTTTTTCTCTCTTTGTTCTGGTGAGAAATGTTCACCCTCGTTGTAAGTAAGCATCATGCTCATATGCTGTTTGCAAGCATATATTGATTCAAAACTGTATTTCTATGATTCTATCTTACCCTTTTTAACCTTCTTTGGAAACCTATGTAGTACTAATGTAAAATAAATCAATTGTTTTCTTTTTGTTAGGCATAAATTTTTATTAAAGAAATCTTGACAAATGGTATATCACGATGGGGGAGAGGGGAGGGGATTCCAACCCAAGTTAGAGAAATTAAAAACCTAATGGGACAAAGCCCAAAAGCACCCGATGGGCAAAGACCAGCTCAGAACCCCAAAAGGCCAGATCAGAAAATACAAACCCAATAACAAACTCTGTTAATAGAACTCCTATCGGTAATCGGCTCGTTAAAAGCTTGTTCAAACTTTATGGAGGGAAAAAAAAAAGAGGTTGTTAAAGATAAGCTCGTGCCACAAACAAGTTAATGCTTTACATATTTTAGATTTTTTTTTTACTTGCTGAATAGTTCAAATCAGTGGCGACTCCAGAAAAATATGGAGATGGATCATTTAAAAATTTAAATTCCACCTAGACTAGAAAAATAAATGGAGTATTATTGAACAACTAATCGAATCCAAAAACTAAATCAAACTTTATTATTAGAATTAAAGGTATTGGTAAAACTTTCCATTTTGGGGGTTGACTAATTGAA
Organism: Gaultheria prostrata; assembly: GCA_036023075.1. Classification (NCBI taxonomy): domain Eukaryota; kingdom Viridiplantae; phylum Streptophyta; class Magnoliopsida; order Ericales; family Ericaceae; genus Gaultheria; species Gaultheria prostrata. The sequence goes on along the minus strand of JAXBDA010001710.1, from coordinate 3,659 downwards.
GATTTGAGCTACCTCTTTTAAAAAGCCCATTAAGAAAAGTATCTTTAACAAAGATTAGATTGATTGAATATCGGTAGTCATATGATCAAGATACATTTATCTTGAAGGAAGGAAAAAAAAAAAAAGAGAGCCAAATATAAATCATCTACTAACTTTTTTGGAAATTGGGTTTGGGGTTTGTTAGTGGGAAAATTAACAAGTGCTTTGCATCATAGTGGTGTCTATCCTCTTTTTGGATGGGTGTCATTATTTCACCAACGAAAATTTGTGCTATCATAGTAAGTCATTCACACTTTTTCCCCAATGTGGCCACCTGATCTACACATTCCTTAATGCCGTCGCAACTGGTCCAAATGATGGTAATTGGCAAAGCAAACCATATGTTCATTTTTTTTTAAGCCGGTAAAAGGGTGGGAATGAGCGACCAGCATAGCAACCTCCCGTGGGCATGACCATTGGGGTTTCCGACCCACTGTGGAATGTTTGGTTGAGCCATAGCTACTGTCCAAATAAGACAAGCCGTTATCACAACACCACTTAGGCAACTAATTTGCCAAAGGCCCTCCCTGCAAATCCACACAAGTCCCAGCAATCATGGGAGGGATTCTAACCTGGGAGGTCCATACACAGGGAGGGAGGAGAATCTTATCCCACTCACTTTGGCCAACTAGGCTACCACCTCAGTGGTGCAATCCATTTCTTGGTAACATTTTTTCGGCATTTTCATCCCATCCAGGCATCCACCAATCAACAGAGTAAAAACTCTGCTGAACAAAAATGATTTATGGAGAGGAAGAAAAATACGAGCAAGGGCCAGGAAACATAAGATGTTAATCTATCTATCTATCAATACCTATAGCAATTTATTTTGCTTACAAAATCCTTCAAACCCCAAATCCCAATTTTCTAGAATTTTGATTTTTTTTTTTTTTAAGTTTCAAATCTTCTTTCCCATCTTTCTCTTCCACATGTCCCATGACTCCCACCCCATCTCAAACTTCCCTATTTTTTCTCCCCACTTCTATTCATTTTTCTGCTTTATTATTATTATTTTTTCACTTTCACAACCGTAGCAATTGATTGGAACTGTTACAAGTTCGTTACAAGATTTTGTTCTTTTTAATGTTTCCCTTACTAGCATTGTGCCCTAGATGCACGGGACAACATGAAGAAAAAAAAGTTCACATTAATGTACTTTTCATTCGCCGTGCATCGAATGGGTAAAATGGTAGTAACTAGTATGGAGAAGCAAGAAACTTGTGATCGTAAATAATTAATGGTCGTCACTGGGCCTGACAAGTCCACCAGCAGGCCGACGTGCTTTTTCTTGGCAAGCTGGGCTTCGTTGTGTCCAGTTAGGTAAGCCCAGGCCCACCTCATGGGCTAGGCCCGGGTCGGCTTCAAAAAGTTTGAGCGCTTTTTTTTTTTTTTTTGTCATTCGATATACATCAATGAGGAATTAGCGGGAGAGTTAAGGAGTTAGAAAGAGATAGTACTATCTTAGAAAATGACCATTTGGTAGTGGAATGATCAGCTAAAATGATTGACCTTGTCTAGACTTCCAGTCTCACAATCTTTATACAAAGGCTGCAGCAGAACTGCAGAAGGCCTGAGCTCATTCAAGCTCTAGGATCTGACTTTTGGAGGGAAAGAAAAGCTTTAACAGAACGGGGGGAAACCGTTCACATCATTCCGAACACATTCACTTCCAAACCATATGACGAACCGGATCAAGAACAATAGCAACATCGGCATCCATCAAAATGCTAAATATTTTCAACCCAAAAACTCAGCCACTGTCATTTGACTCTATAGTCTATATTCAAAACAAGAAAGGAAACAAGAAAAAATGTTTATTCAGCTAAAGGGAACCAAATCTACAAGTGAGTGTTCACCCAAAAAGCCTATCTGCACTAAACAACCCTCATGGAATGGCACTCGAAATAAAAAATATCGCGATCCCAAAGAATGAATTGTCCCTTCATCTTCGTAATATATTTTTTTCCTATGACCCCTCATCATCTAATTGGCAAAATAAAGCAATACAAACCCTTAACACCCATTATTTTTATCAGAATGCCGTAATTGTTATTTGTTAAAAACTGCAGGTGCACACACGAATGTTAGGGAAGAAACCAACCTGGGGATAGATAGCATACATAGACGTCGGACACCCCGATCTTCTATTCGAAATCTCCACTTTGTCAAACAAAGGGTTTTTGCTCTTCGATCTACATCTTCGCAAGCTCTAAATGAGCCGATGTTGGTCCATCTTCTATCGTGGTGGGCCTTATGATCTTCTCTCTCTTTCTGCAATCGATTTTTTCTGATCTCAATTGGAAACAATGGAGTTAATGTAGCAAGGGTACTAGAGTCATTTTACATCCAAAGTTAACGCTGTTAACCAAAAAGTGATAAGAGGGGGGAATCTGGGAAATAGTTTCAAAAGTAAGGAAAGGCAGTGCATTTTTAGAAACTTGAGGGGAGGTATCTGAATTTGTCAGAAACCTCAGGGGAGGTCAGTGAAATTTACCCTTTTTAAAAAAAATTCAAAATAGTTTTTCGGAATGTTTTATACGTGATTTGATTAGCTACATTGCTAAATTTATAAAAACCATCACAATCCAATCACTTGCTGCCACTTGTCGCACCCACAACTCTTCTCACGAAAATTCATCCTGTAATAATATATTAGATTCCCCCATCCCTCTCTCTTTACAATTATAAGACTGTATCTGTGGGCAGCGACGGATGTGCATTGGACACAAGGGGTCACGTGATCCCCCTGGAATTCCAAAATTAATTTTTTTTTATGTGTTTGTAAAACATCCGACCCGTTCAATAACTTTAAAATAATTTTTCGATTAGTCTTGTAAAAAATTAGGTCAATCGAATAATTACACATACTTGATCGAACCTTCCAAACTTTTATTTAGAATTTAGGACCCTAAGTACCGAATGGATTTTGAAGAAAAGTTTAATAATTGTGTGCCCATAATCTTAGTGGTTTGAATCGTATATATTGTAGGGTATGTTAAGAAGAACATTTATTTAAAAAATTATCTTCATTTGACATTAATAGGTATCAAAATACAAATAGTATTTTAAGAATATAAATTGAATATCAAGATAACTCTTTTAATAAATACTTTTCTCAATAAACTCTATAATATTTACGGATCAGATCATGATCATACCGGACACACAATTGTTAAACTTTTTTTTTTCAAAATTCCTCCAGTATTCAAGGTCCTAATTTTGAAAAGTTCAATCAAGTACTTATAATTGCTTTGAAATATTGCATATTTGAAGAAATTTGTAGATGATTAAAATTTAAAAAGTTGCTAAAAGAGATTAACCATTTCTCTATCTTTGTTGGTTGTGTAGAAGTTTGCATGGCCACCTTAGAATTTTGGGAGTTTTTGGTACACTAATTTTACTACTTATTGACTAAGTAACAAATGGTACACACATGGCTATTTTTAGGTCTAGCAAGATAGGTAGGAATCTCCCATAAATGGGAAGATTCAAATCTCCCAACTTGGGTAAGTTTTAGGTGTAGGTTTTTAGGTTAACATGTGCCTTAATTGGCACATGTTTGAAGTACCAACATGGGGAAAATTACTCCCCTCTCTCCCTCCCTCAACCGGCTCTCTCTC
>JAXBDA010001709.1:0-43731 GCA_036023075.1 Gaultheria prostrata | reverse complement strand
TCTCTACTGGGCTAGTGAGTTCACCCTAACAATTTCAGGTACCCGCATGGAGCATGACGAGGATTGCTTGATGTGTGTGTGCATGCATATTTTGAAAGCTCATTTGGAAGAGTTATAATATCATCTTTGGACATTACTTCTTTTGCAAAGAAATGATTTTGTAACTTCTTTTAAATCCCTATCTTTTGACATTTGAAGATTGTAATAAATTCTTATACATTCGACTACGTGTATTATGGGTATGAGTATGGGTATGCGGACAGCGTGGACTATTGATTTAAACTTTATTTGACTTTGACTTGTCAAGAAATGTGTATGACTATTTGACCATCTTATGTGGAAATACTTTGTAATTATGATTTATAAAATTGAGGGCGTGACAACTTGGTTTAGGATTAGGATTAGAAGCTGTAGAGATTGGGTGTCTGGTTGAATACCATGGGTTGGGCCAGCAATATCTGGGCTTACATTTTTCAATCCATTTCCATTTTTAACATTGGCCCAAGTGGGCCGGCTAGTTTTTGGCTCAGTAGTGGCTCTGTTAGTAGTGTTGGGCCATTTCAACTTAAAAGTACTAGCCTAAAAGGGTATGCCCAGAATGACACGGGGTCTTTATGGTATGCCCGGAGTGACACGGGTCCCAAAAGCGTATGCCCGGAGTGACACGAGGCCTTTATGGCATGCCCGGAGTATAATGAAATGATTAAAATGAATGTGATACATAATGTGAGTGTTTTGGACACGTGACGTGTCGGGTACGTATCGGGTATGATGAGAAGAAGGTAAGGGAATTAAGGACATATGAACTTCAAATTTCTTTTGTTAAAATCTTTGTTAGTTCTTAAGTGTTGTTGTGTGATTTTCATCCTCTCATTTATGCCGCACGTACATCTCACATGCATTTAGTTTTAGTAGATTTTTCTCTACTGGGCTAGTGAGTTCACCCTAACAATTTCAGGTACCCGCATGGAGCATGACGAGGATTGCTTGATGTGTGTGTGCATGCATATTTTGAAAGCTCATTTGGAAGAGTTATAATATCATCTTGGGACATTACTTCTTTTGCAAAGAATTGATTTTGTAACTTCTTTTAAATCCCTATCTTTTGACATTTGAAGATTGTAATAAATCCTTATACATTCGACTACGTATATTATGGGTATGAGTATGGGTATGCGGACAGCGTGGATTATTGATTTAAACTTTATTTGACTTTGACTTGTCAAGAAATGTGTATGACTATTTGACCATCTTATGTGGAAATATTTTGTAATTATGATTTATAAAATTGAGGGCGTGACAACTTGGTTTAGGATTAGGATTAGAAGCTGTAGAGATTGGGTGTCTTGTTGAATACCATGGGTTGGGCCAGCAATATCTGGGCTTACATTTTTCAATCCATTTCCATTTTTAACATTGGCCCAAGTGGGCTGGCTAGTTTTTGGCTCAGTAGTGGCTCTGTTAGTAGTGTTGGGCCGTTTCAACTTAAAAGTACAAGCATCAAACCAATTTAGCAAGGAGAAACGATTTTCTCTAGCATGAAATTTAGAATTTGGACCTTGTGGTTTGCTATTATGGGTCAATTGGCCACAATCTGTGAAATGTTTGCCCGTATTGGGCCTCCTGGGCTTTCTTTGAACAAGAGTCCAACCCATATGCAGGTAATTGGGCTGTTTTACCCACGTTTGTCTTCTCCTCTAGGTTAGAGCATCTCCACCCCTTACCCAAATTTTTACCCAAATTTAAGTAAAAATTTGAGTAAAAACTTGATTTGGTATGGAGCACTCCAATGGGCAAAAGAAAATCTAGGCATAAATTTGAGTAAAAGCCTAATTAATGGCATTGTTGTAAATTTGAGGGTGAGAAAATAGCCTTCAAAATTTGATGTTGGATTTGGTTTTCACCAAATTTGGTGAAGAATTTGAGTAATATCAAATTTGGTGAAGGATTTGGTGGAGGATTGGAGTGAAATTTTTTGTGATTTTTACTCAAATTTGAGTTTGATGTAGGATTTGGATAAGGAGTGGAGATGCTCTTAGGGGTACTAGCCGTTACCGGCTGCTCAAGTCCCGGTTCTCCCTCCGGCTGTGGGACAAGTTTGGATCCCCATGTACACTGATCTCTTCAGTGACCAATACGCTCACACCCAAAACACGTAAGAGGGATATGCTCATACTCCACTCAACAGATTTTTTCTTCGAGCAAAACTCTGGATTTCACTGGTTTGCTGAGATCAATTTCAACACACACCCTTGCATATCTTCCTCTATCCGTTTTGTTTGCATATATGCGCGTCCAATATTCTTGTTTTTCATAGGGGCTTGTCACATTTTTGTGGATCTAATTCTCTTGGGTATCTCTTAATTTGTTGCCAAGTAGAGCTTTTTTTGGTGGGTTTTGTTTTAATCTTTCCTTACGTCTTTGAAATTCGCATATTAATATGTTGAAATTGTAGTTTAATGACTTGTTTGATTTTTTGAAAAAAAAGGAAAAAGAGAAAGAAAAAAAACTTGTTTGATTTGAACTGGAAGGTGATTCATTACACTAATTGTCTATTTTGATTTCAATATAGATTTGTTTTGTTTTGCCTTATGTGTTTTTCGGTGCCGATCGAGCACGTATCTCTGCCATTCAAAAGTATTTCGAACGGCTTTGATTACCTCCCCCACCCCCTTCCTCTTTCTCTATTTAAAATTCAGACCATCCAAATTCAAACACATTTTTGGACAGCTGAATGAATTGAGCTGAATGAATTGTACTGCTATGGGATCGGATCCCCAATCATTTTTCCTCTGTCAATGTCGTCTGGAACTTTTAACCAGGTAGAGACAAGTCAAATACGAGGCCATCTGATCGATGTTCTACATAAAGCCATGGCACCCTGCTTATAAACTTAGCCGAACAAAAAAAAAAAGATACTGAAAATCATCTTCCGAATAAAGTCTAGTGTTTCTCTCCATGAGATAAAAACAATGGAAAATACTAAAGAAAAATAAGAAACATTGGGATTTTCTGATCTGTAGTGTTCCCACTCCAACAATCCATTGACTTCATTTCTAGCGGATTTAATTTTAGCTCTTAAAAATCTAAATTATCCATTACTCGGATTAAATCTGAGTCATGCATTACCGAAATAGACGGTCAGATTATGGGCACTATAAGGACCCGTGTCCGAAACATTGTAATCTTGATAATGTAATTCTAGTTCAACAGATGGAACTTTTTTCTTCAATCTCAGACACTACATGTGATAATTCGTGTAGCTAAAATTAATCTGAATAATAATAAGCACCTAGAATTAAAAGCAATCGAAAGCTACCTAAAACAAGCTTTGGGATGTAATTAATTACTCCTTTCTTCCCAATTATGAGTATCCTCATCACCACACCACTCTTTATAGGCTCCTCACATCTTCTAAAAAAAACTCTTTCCGACTCAGATTAAGTTAATTTTTTGCATTAACTCATAAAATAATTAGTATTTGAAGATTAATAAATAGTTTGAATCTTATTCATAGAATCTAAAGTGGAAAAAATAAAAAACATTAAATCAAATCAAATGAGTGCCAAACGAGACTTTAGCAACATACTTAGGAACCTCCTTATATCCCCCAAAACGACATAGTTTGGGGGGTTAGCGGGCCCTACCATCCCATGAGGATGGCAGAGCCCCGTTCCATTTGGTACTAAAAGTATCAATGTACAATCAAATTCAACAATATTTGTGATCATGGGTTTTGACCAAGACGAAGCTCCAAGTCCACTACTTCATTACTCTCTCCATCACCTACAAGTCTAGGTCCAATTCGCGAGCTCAAATTCTCCAGCGTGCAACTTCCATGAGGACTAGAAGACACAAACTCGAGCGAGAAAAAACTAGGGTTTGGTTCCGGAAAATGGATCTGGTAATTCACCCTCCGTGCTGCCAAAGCAGCGTAATCATACTGTGAACGGTGACGATGATTATAGCTTGGAACGCGTGAAAAATACTTACAATTGTTAGCCATGGTTATGTTGTATTCCATTTCATTCATGGCCTTGTGTGATAGTGAAGAACACTCATCATGGCTAATTACCTTCTTAGCCTCGGCTTTGTCTTTTCTGTGTACGTTCATGTGCCCTCCTAAGGCTTGAGCGTTGGTGAAGCCCCTCTTACAAAAGCTGCAATCGTACGTTCGGACGACAACGACGTTGACTTACTTTGGTTGATCCATGTAAGAACTTTCTTGGTCGATGAGAGATGAAAATTTGGAAAAGAGAGAGAGAGAAGGGTTATACACTAGAAGGAATGGGGGATGGTAGATGCATGAGTGTGGTGGAAATTAATTAGGGTTAATAAGAGACAGAGAAAGGGTTTCAAAAAGAAAAAGATATATGGGATTTATAGACGGACGCAGAATTCCAATGTGGATTGACGACTAAAATAATAAAAATTTATTGGGTGGGAGAATCTATATAGTTGAAATTTTTTTAAGAAGTTACTAGAATTATAGAGTATTGATAAGGAAATTTTGAAATTACGGTAGGGTGGTAGCCAAGCCAACTCTTACGCCCGTCCTTTGAATTGGGATTGGGATTTTATATGCTTATATGAGTTAGGGAAATCAGAGTTGACGAGAGAGAGAAAATATTTTTTTTTCTTTTTGGAAAATGGTTTTAGGCTTTTAGCCGGCACATTAGTGTATACCTTTCTCGCTAAATCGTTGACTTCGTTTTTTTTTTTTTAGGCAAAAGATTTATTTATGAAATCTTGACAAAGGATACATCAAAGATTGGGGGAGAGGGGTGGGGATTTCTTGACTTCTTCCTGTCCATCAACTGAATTATCTTTTGAAAAAAAATTTAATACACTGCTTTTTAAAATGATTTTCGGTTAGTTGTGTACTGAATACTTTTTCCAACAAACATTGTTCCAACAAGATAATACTAAACATAATTTGCAAAAGAATAAAATAAAAATTTGTAGTTGAAAATTATAGTAGAAAGAGTCGACAAGACTTGGTATATATAATTACTACAGTAATAATGAGTTAGCAACAACTAAACAGTTGCGGGTGCAGGTGCGGGCTACCAAAAAGGCTAAGTGCCCATAAAATTACCCAGAGTTTGAAATCTATGGCTTAGATTCTCTCTCAAGTGAATCTGAGTCATTAATTTCAAATTCTGAATAAGTTTCTGGGTAAGTTTTCTGTGTATGTAGCACTGCGTGCAAGCTACAACACTTGATTTCTTACTAATGAAATTGACAACTACTCCCTCTGTCCCTTTTTAAATGATCCACTTGGGAAACGTATATTTTTACGGACATTAAAAAAGACACCTCCGTAGAACGTTTTTAATTTCTTTTTGCACCAAATTAAAGTATTCAATGAGCACTTTAATTTGATATAAAAAAAAGTTAAAAAATTATATAGAGAAATATGATTTTTAGGGGTTTGAAATTGCACGTATTTCCGTATGGATCACTTAAAAAGAGACAGAGGGAGTAGCAAGCAGACTGAAGATATCCTAATAAATATTTGAAATTGGATGTATACCATATTTACTCACCCAAACTCCTCTTAAGTTAACAACTTGTGCAGAAAGATTTATAGTATAACTTTTACATTAAAACTCGTATCGTATGAAAGTTATGAATTCAGAATCGATGTTCTGAATATCTATGCGCAAAGGCTATGCATCTCTATATGACTTTTACAATGTTAGAAATTCATGGTTAATATTCAAGTTTACATGCATTGGCTTAGTGGAGATGGAAAAAAAAATTAAATAATGTTCCGGGACAATGGAATAATTACTCAAGGTCTAAATAAAATCCTAATTTGTCAATCAAAATCGAATAAAAGTCTTTTTTTTTTCTTTTTTACTTTGTTTAGCTAATTTATCATGAAAGAGGTCTAAATAAAATAATTTTCGTAGAGGTTAGTTACTTCATTCATTGACCAAAATGGAGCTCTAAATTGCATCTGTCAAAACATTTTTATTTGGATGTATGCCATATTTACTCACCCAAACTCCTCTTTAAGTTAATAACTTGTGCAAAATTATTTATGACTTTTACATTAAAATTCATGACATCCGTGGGTTGCATAGGCATAAGGGGGATTGCTTTTCTCTTGCCCCGTTTAATCTTAGATATATATTTGATTAATAAAACCTTTTTTGTCGTTCAAAGAAAAAAATTCATGACATCCAAGAAAAAACTCGTATGGTATGAAAGTTATGAATTCAGGATTGATAGTATACTACTTATTCAGCTCTTCTTCTTTTTTTTCCATCTCACGTTGTAGCAATATGCTAATATTACGTTTAAAAAGTTTAAAAAAAAAAACAGAATATTTCATCTAGCTAATTATAACACCATACATACTGGCATATGGATTTCATTCAGTCATGCCTCAATATCTTTACATGGTGGCATGGTCGTCATATTCACGAAAATTGAATCAACCACAATACACATCCACCTAATCATCCACCTAATAAATTAATGACCCATGCAGAGAAAATAAAGAACTAGCTAATAATATTTATAATTACAACATATAATTAATACTTGTATTGCTATTAAAAAAATTAATTAATACTTGTATTTGATGGAAGTTTGACTACCTATTTGACCACTTATTGTTCATGGCTGGCCAACTAGGTTAATCCAAATTGGTGAACAACTTTTTGTTAGTTTTTCCTGTAAGACAGTGATTTGACATTATCCCCAGGGGCAGACCAAGCGGTGCATGCGAGACCGAGTCCCTATACACCTTTCAATTATTCTATTATTTTAGGTTATATGTTAGGTTTTAGTTGCAAAATTTATGAAAAGATGTCATCTCAAAATCAAACTTATGTGATTGGTATATAAGAATGATATTTGTTTTTAATTTATAAATACATATAATTTTATCTCCGAATTACAAATCCTATGTCTGCCACTGATGATCACTACTTCTATTGCTTATAATTTATATCCTTCATTTTCAAGCAAGCTAGCTAGCTCCAACTATACTCTTTGAACTACTCCTCACTTCATACAGAGAGAGATAGAATTGTAAAATTAATATTAGAATTAAACATTTTCTTTTGTAAGTTAATATTTTGACCATGTCTTACAATTAGATCAGTGCTACAAGACGGACGTTACCACTAGTAGGAATATATGTCCTCATTTGTTTGTCCCTAGACTCGTTCTTTTTGTTCGGATGTAAAATTGTTTGTATTTTTTAGGGGAATAATTTTTTCACGGAAGAGCCGTGGAAAGATAGTTTGCACCGAATAAATCCAGGTCGTGAATTCTGAGATCCAACGACTCGAATCAATTCACTCTCTCTCTTCTCATTAAAGCATGTCGGATTCAAAAAACAAATAATAATAGGGCAATACACGGGCCGGTCCAACTTGTGGACCCAATTTACGTCCAGCTACAAAAAAAATTCAGAAAGCACCGCTAAGGTCAAAACCTAATTTTCTACCCAAAATGACCCTGCACTATTAGAAATTCATAACGCTTCATATCAACGCTACTTCTCTCCCTCTCTCTCCTTCGCTCCAGAGACTGCTTCTCTCTCTCCTCCGCTCTCTCTCCTCTGCTCTCTCTGCTCTTCGTCTTCCTTAATCTGGATCTAAAGCCTTCAATTGCGAGAAGCTTGATGATGATGATTAGCCGATCAAGACCGATCTAAATCAAAACCGATCGACTCTCTCTCTCATGTTTTCACTTTCGGCATCATTATGTGATGTTTTGGTTCACAGCTGCCAATGTTCATGCTTTACAGGTGTAGTAGCTATAATTTTGTACCAGTTCTCATTGCAAAAAGTGAGGGTGTGAATGAGAGAGTTTTATTTTCTCTATAAAAAGTGAGGGTGCAAATCTTTTGGTGCGAACTTTTTCTCTCAGATCCCCAACTCAACCGGTGCATTTTTTTTGTGCGAATTTTTTGTTGCTGGCCGGAAGTAGGAATTTATTCTATTTTTTTTACAATTTCGTAGTGAAAAATGTTGGCTGAAATCAAATTTAGATCGGGTTATACGTCAACAATTTAAATTTTCATATGGATTCCTCTTTTTATTTACAAATTCGGAGTTTTTTTTTACAAATTCGCAATTTTTATGTCCATTTGTTGTCAGGATTTGTGTATTATTTCGTCTTTGTAGCATTTTTGCGTTAAATCCAGCATTCTTTCCAAGAATGAAGAAATTGGCAATGTTTATACCAAATTCGCAGTGAATTTTTAGGATAGATTCTTTGTTTTTTTGTTTGATGTAAACGTTTTTATATGGGTCATGACATTTATTTGGTATTTATAAACAATTCGCATTGTTTTATTTGAAATAAATCTTACTTTTTGATTTGCTTTAAAGCACTGCGAATTTAGTGCGAATATGGAACTCTCACTCATCGGGCATGTTTATGTCCATTTGTTGTCCGGATCTGTGTAATATTTCATCTGTATGTTGCATTTTTGCGTTGAGTCTAGCATTTTCCCCAAAAATGAAGAAATTTGCAATGAATTTTTAGGAAAATTCTTTATTTTTTTTGCTAAAAAATACAAAAAGTGAGTGTTAATAAAAAATACAAATTCGCAGTGAATTTTGTCGGCCGGAAAAAAGTCGCCGGCCGGAAGATTTAAAAGTTCGCAGGAGGCCGCCGGAAAGTGCGCCGGCCGGAAGTGTGCCGGCCGAAAGTGGATGGTGGATGAAGATGGGGAGTGGGAGGTGGAGTAAAGAGTAAATTTGTGTTTGGAGGGTAGAAGGGTAATCTCATTAATGAGTTATACCTAGAGATAATTAAAAGTTGAGGCTTACCTTAATGGGAATTAAAGACTAATTTTCTGTACTGGCCAGTAATTTTCTGATAATAATACCCTTGGATCTAAACCATTGAGTGAGGTAATGGGTCCAAATTTTGTAAAGAGAAATTTATACCCTTGTTTATCGGGTCGGGTTGTAACTATTAACTTTTTTGAAAGTTATAATTAACAAATGTGGAACAAGCTCAAACGAAATTCCGCACGTATGACACAGGACCCGCACTCAGAGTGGTTAATTAGGTTCTTTTTATTTGTACATTTCATTTGCAATGTCAGGGTATTAGACATATCGCCCTCGTGTCCCTTATATGGGCCTCCACAATCAATTTTGAAAAGGAAAGCCCAATCATTTAACGGTGGGCCTTCTTTCGGCTCACTCTTCCCTCTGGGCTGCAATACAGTCCACACCGTGAAACTTTTGGGGCCACTAACACTGGAAATACATGGGACTACGCTGTAGTTTTGGTGGATAAAATATTGCGGGTCCCTCCGTCCCAAAAAATTAGTACATTACGAAAAAAGATTTGCAATGACATATTAAATTTAATTTCAGGAAATTTAAAAAATTATGAACGAGAGTACAGTATTTTTTAATCTAAAAATTAAAGGTATTCACACCCCCTAAATTGTTATCCACATCCCTTTTTGTCTTTTTTTTTTACTCCCCAAATTAAAATGCACATTTTATCATAATGCAAGTGGTGGTTTACTCATGCGGTAGAGCTCTTGGACGTCCCACACTGCATCTCGGGAACGAGTCCCACTCCCCCCTCCCCCCATGTAATAGATTAGGAATAACGAATGACAAAAAAAAAAGACTAACTTTTCGGAACGAAGGAAGTATCAATGTACAGGTTTTTTTGCCTGAAGAGTTCCTATTTATATTGTACATCAAACGAAGTCAAAATTACAGCGGCGAATTCGATTCTACCACTAGAGTGCCCTATATTGTACACAAAACGATTCAGTCAAAAAATTTGTTATGCAATGAAAACTGCAATGTTGTCTATACTTCCTTTTATTTGTATATCTAAAATCAAGAATTAAAACTTCGTTAACCAAAACAATATTTGGGCCTGTCATCAGGGGATAGCCCAAAGCTCACACATGACTCATTGGGAGGCCCATCTGTTCTGCATAGCCCAGGGTGTTGAAAAATCCATCCGGACTCAGCCGTTTCAGGCCAGATTGAAGGGACCCGACCCATGAGTTGACCCAGGAGGCGGTTGGAGGAATCATGGACACGACGTGAGCACGGCCACGTGTTCGCCAAGCGTCATTCATGATGTCACTAACCGAAGCAGTTTTGGATGACGTAAGGCGCTCATGGGTTGCACGCGACAGCGGTGACACTAGGAAAACAAATACAGACTGCCTATACATACCCTAAGATAAATCCTAAGAAAGGAACGCCGTTTCATTCTAAAATTTGTCTTGAACAATTGCACTCCCTCCTCTCCTCTAGTCATATACTAACTTGAGTATTAGAGTGTCTTTCGGCAACAATCGTTGGAGTGACACTAGCAGTTGTTGCATTTTGTAGGTGGGATCTCTCTTGTAAGCTCCAAAAAGCTGCGTTCTTTTTTGTGTTGGCACTTCCATTTAACAAATCACATATTTCTATGTATCCCTTGGTTTATCGAGTTGTAATTTTCTAAGTAGGAGTCTGTATAGGATTAGAGTGGAAAGAACCTATTTTTAATGTAATTTGAGGGTCAGTAGATGATCGGTTTCCGCTTAGATCAATCGTGTGGCTCCAAAATTATCACAGTCGTGGTATGAAATTTCAGCCCCCATAGACCAACTATGGGATCAATCGGGTTTACAATCTGGTACCTCTAAATTTGCACAGGCGGTGATTAGTTTGGCATGCGATCAATCGGTTTCTACATTATGGGATTGATCGGGTCTATACTTTCTATAAAAGCAGACGCCTGTTTTGTGTTCTAGGTTATGTTGGCTGCAAGGAAAAAAGGGAGAGACCGGCTACTACTTTTCAAGAAATAAAACCCTAGATTATTTCTTTCGAATCTTGAAGCAAGAACAAGATCAATGGATCTTTGATTTCTCCATCGTCTCTTCAAGAGGTTTCTACATCAATAATCAAGTTCAAGTTTCTTCCGGTGGATTTCTGGAAGAATGTTTGGAAGACTTGAGGATTCGAGGCAGCGTCAATCAAATACTGAGTATGGTGAACGAAGAGTCGACAACCGATCTTAGGTCAATTGCGAGGAGTCTCAATTGTGAATAAGATCGTTTGTAACCGCACAATGATTTTTATAGTGTTTGATTCTTTCCCGTGATTTTTGCCCATTTAAGGTTTTTCCACGTATATCTTGATCTTTATATCGTTGTTCTTCAATTCTTATTTATTTGCTTTAGTTGATTGATAGCAAAATAGGAATTTCATCTCACTCTCTCACATGTTCAAAAGTGTATTGAGTCATCATCAGTCATGTTGATGTGAATCATGTGATCTCAACTTAAGCTCCAATGCATGTTGTCCAAAGCAATGAGTTATTATTCAAAGCGTAGGGTGAAGTGAGGGTCGTAAGCAAAAGATGGTGATGTGCGCCGACTGGCTCACTTTACTCCATGCCCCTTCACTTTCACTAAAATAAGCACCCTTTCAGCAACTCATTGATCCTAATTGTCTCGCCCTTTTTCTATGATCTTTCAATGTCCAAACGTGGGGACCCCATTTGATATATCCTCCGCAGTGGCCCCCCTATTTCCTTGTATTTCCAAGAATCAAACACATCAAAATTATGGCTTGTGGTATTATTACTCTTTCAACCCAAAGGATAGCTCGATTGACAATATGGATGAACCGTAAATTCAGATATTTTGAGTGAAAAATTCGGCGACCTCTTTTGGCCTATCCATAGGAGACAAATCTCTTGTGAATCCCCTCGTCCCGGCATGAATGACTTGTTTTTTACCAAACTAAGAAGGAGAATTGTTAAAGTGAGCTTAAGCTGATCCGAACCACTCCCGACCGTTGAACCGACAAAAAAACACTCTTTCACCCACTTCAAGTACAAATAGTATGTCGTACTCTAAATAATGTATTCAATTGTAACTCTCGAAACATCACTTGGCGGTGACCAATAAAGGCCTTTCCTAACCACAAATTCCTGTGGGGGACATTTATGCTCTAATTATTCTCTTTCACATTTCTCTAGTTCGCCTTTGAGAATTAAAACGATAATGAATTCAGGGGCGTCGCCCAATTTTCTTGAAGGCTTTAAATAGATTGAACATAAGTGAATAATACTCCTTTTGTTCCGTAACGACAGTCTAAAATTGTAATTTTAAAGAATTAATTGTCCCAAAAAATCTTTGAAAACACAACACGAAAATGCTTAAATTTTAAAAACAAAATATGACACAATAAAATCCCCTTTATTATTCTTATATTGCTCTGTTTCTTAAGAAATTCAATTTTTGTTTCGAGACTGATTTTTTTTTTTTATTCAGCTTGTGAGACTTTTTTTTTTTTTTTTTACCAAGAAAGCCCGCATGTAATCTTATGCACACAGCTATCATCCCCTCCCATCTTGCTTTTTTTTTATCGGCAAAACAAATTTTATTAAAGAAACTCAATAAGAATACATCAACAATGGAGGAAGAGGCATCCAATCAAGGTTGAATGGAAAAATAGAGGACAAAAACCACCCAAAAACCCATCCTCTCCAAAAAGAAAAAAAAAAACCCTCTCATCGTGTCATAAAAATGGCAAAGCACTTCTGTGCAATTGATATATTTTACCAATTAAATAAGTAATAGAGATCGGTAAATTGGTACAAAAAGTTGAAAAATTATACGTGAAAGAAGCTAATTTTATATTCGAAAAGTGAACCAACTTTTAGAAGGGAAAAAAATAGACCAAGGTAGTATGATTTATACCCGAATTATATCATTATTTTGAGGGAGAAAAAATGTTGGAAATTTCACGAAATTTCGGATGAATGAAACCGGTGCGTTTCGGAGGGCCTGACGAGGCAACCAAACGGTCCACTCCGGGTTCGATGAATCTGGACGTACAGTTTAATTTCCAGTAGTTTTTTGAATACTCAATACCCCTCATGAATGAGGTTAATGGCAAAATAATTCTCAGCATTATTGCTGGAGGTTACAGCACCAATTCAAGTCGTATTGAAGGCTGAGAGTTACCGTTACAGAATTGATTTGCTACATTCAATCCCGTATTCAAGTTTTGAGGCTCCTTCTTCAGCTATTTATAGGGAGCTTCTGTCATTGGTTTTGAGCACAAGAAACACATCCAACATTCCAAGTTCAGAAATTCGTTTTTGAGAGAGAGAGGCAAGCGTAAGTCCGTTCGCCAAGGCATACATCGGAGGTGTTCCGGTGTACGTGGTTCTTGCCGTTTCATCCTGGGACGAGATCACCGATTAACCTACAACACCTACCGATAGGCGGCGCAATTTCGTTAAGGAGACTGTGTTATCACAGGACTCAGCATTTCAATTTTCATCACACTGTTTATATCGTTTATTTCCAGTTTTTGCAATTTCAATTATATTTCTGTTCATTGTAATTCGTTACTTTTTGTTATCAATAGAAATTATTCTCTGGATTTTGTATTGCCGAATATTTTTTCCAACAAAAAAAATTCATTTTAGTATTCTTTGTTCAATTTAAAAGTATGGAAACATATGGCATTGGCAATTTAAAATCTTCCTTGATGCCCATAAGAGGGAAGCCAAATGACAATAAGAGCATCTTTAGTGCACTACCTAAAAAATATTTGCTAAAATGTACACCTAAGTACATGTGGGGCCCTATTTTATTAATTGCTAAAAATTTAGTTAGCTAGCTAAGGAGAAGTGCACTTTAATGGCCTACCTATATATATTCATTATCTCTCTCTCCCCCCCTCTTTCTCTCTCCTTGGTCCCACAAAATTTCTCCTCTCCTTCCTTCTCTCTCCTCTTTCTCTCTCCTTATGTCTTTCTCTAAATTTAGGTAGTGACTTGGGGTATTTTAGGGACTGAGGGGTGCCACTTAGGATTTTGGGGAGTCAATTTTTGTGTACTAGAGACCATTTTTTTAGTTTTTCTTAGTTAGTTAGGTAGGACACTTTGGAGTTACTCTTTTAGGTAGTACACTAGAGATGCCCTAACTATACCAGTAACGGTATATTTAATATCTGCTAATTCATTTTTTCCTTTCAAAATTTTTATCAACTTATATAACAGTGAATTTTTTGTTTTTTGGCTATTGTATTAAGTATACCACTATGCGATCACATGTGAAAATAAAATGTACTCCAGCCCCAAGGATTAGTTGGTGGGTGTGATCCCTCCATAATTGAGGATCTAGTGGCGTAGTCACCACAGTAAGTAAATCCTAACCGTTGAAAATATTTTGAATGGCTCAGATTTTAAATAAAACTTTTCCGTAGAAGAGAAGACCCTTTCACAGAAGAGTTTTATTTCAAATTCGGACCATCCAAAATAGAACAAACTCTTCATTACTCACTACACGCCTATGGTGAGCAGGTCCCATGATTGATCGGGCCATAAAAAAGAAATTTCTTGTAACATCTCTAGTCTTAACTTGAATGGCCTGCTTTTGACCAAATCAGGAAAAAAAATTTGAATTGCGCGTAAGTTTGCCTGATATCATTGACCGTCCTAAAAGAAATACTAAAAGTTTGACCCACATGAGAAATTAGTAACTGAGGCCATGAAGATATATACATATGTATACAGGTCCCACACTTGATTGTTTTTTGTTGCCAATAGGTAGTAAAATTAACATATTTAGCTTTCCACAATTTTAAACCAAGCAATTTTGTCTTGACCAATATTGTTGTTGTAGCTAAGAACAATGTATATGAGTAATGATGAAAGATATGAGGTGGGGTCTGTGGCCTCCAATCCCTTGAACCTATGTACTCAATGCACATTAGAATGTCAGACTTAACTGAAGGGGTAGAATGAGATGTGCCCTTAAATTCCCTCACATGATCTACTTGTCCCTGGGAAGTGATTAGGGCACCCCCTTTGACCATTATTTCTGTTGTGCTAGCTGTCCAATAAATCTCACTTTTAACTGTCTGCATTTTCCTTATGCTTTTGTGATAATAATTTTACACAAAAGGCCTTTGGGTAGAGGTGCCGAACGGGACAGGCCGGCATGAGCAAGGCACGGACACAACACGTTTAGTGTCGGCACGTCACAGTATGGGCCTGGCATAGCATGGCACAGTACGACACGAACATTAAGGTGGGCTAGGCTGGGCCGGGCCATCGTTTTGGAGCCCACGGCACGGGCACAGTTAGGTACTGGGCACGGCACGACACGGATACGACATCGCACGGCACGAAGCACAGCACAAACACATATAAGGGCACAATAAAATTATTAAAATGCTAGTAAGAAACATTAAAAAATAAAAAATAAAAATAAAACTTTATGAAAAACACAAACCAGTTGTCCCTGTCTCTTCTACACAAACAGCTTGCAGCTGTTCTACTTCTACAATGGCTGCTCTGATCTTTCAGCTTGCAGCTTGCCCTATTTAGGTCCTGCAATGGCTACTCTAATCTTTCTCGTTTTGCTTTTGGTATTTTCAGCTATCGATCACGGTGTGATCAGGATGACATGTTGAGGAGGTGGTCGGCTCATGAGCTGATATTAGTGGAGGGTCATAAGGAAGAGCGGAAAATACAAAAAACAAAACGAGAAAGATCAGAGTAGTCATTGCAGGACTTAAACAGGGCCGGCCCAAGGATTTGGAATACCCTAGGCCTGGTCTAAAAAATGTGCCCTAAGAGTACCCTTGCTCTTTCCAAATAGTTGCTCTTTCCGAACTTTGACATGCCCAAGCTTGGCTCACTTAAGCTCAAAATCCATGTGTGGGGTCAAGGTTAGAAGGGATAGAGTGAAGTCTATATATAAGGGTTCTCATAGAATAAAGTTTGCTAAACTTTCAATGTGGGACTTGCAGAACAAAAGAGAAGAAAGAAATAAGAGAAGAGAGAGAGAGAGGTATTACCCTGTAAAACTAGTTACAGAGGTAGCTATTTTGGGAGATTTTCCTTTCATAAACGGCTAATTACGTTTTGGTTCCTTCATCTTCATATGAATCATATCTCAATTCTCGATCTCCTCAGCGGTCTTCAAAGATTTTCCTCAATGGATCTAATTCTAAGTTCTAACGGGTATAATAACATTTACTGTATTACAAAGTTCAATTATCCATAAAATATTTTACATAAATTGAATTAAATGTGTTAATTTTTAGTTGCAGTTATCAATTCAAAAAAAGTAATGGCAAGTATTTTTTAGCTTCACAATGCTTAATTGTGCATGGGCATGGAAATTGGCACTGGCACGGCACGACACACATTGTGGTGGGCCGTGGCAAAGGATATTCTGAAAAAGCACAGCACGGCATGGTTATTAAATGGGCCCGGCATGACATGGCACGAAG
This sequence comes from Gaultheria prostrata, assembly GCA_036023075.1. Classification (NCBI taxonomy): domain Eukaryota; kingdom Viridiplantae; phylum Streptophyta; class Magnoliopsida; order Ericales; family Ericaceae; genus Gaultheria; species Gaultheria prostrata. The sequence continues at coordinate 27,460 of JAXBDA010001709.1, read as the reverse complement.
CACGCTAGGCACAGGATTAAATGGGATGGGTCGGCACGGCACGACCCATTCAACACCTCTAGCCTCGGGTTTACGCCAATGGTTTGGAGTGAGAGGTATAGAGTTCGAATCTTAGGAACAAGAGATTAGACCTCATATTAATCTACTATATACTACTAAAATCCTAACATCCTATCATCTAGAAAAAAAAATAATCACAAAACACCACGTCAAAAATTTATTTGTTTTTGCTTTGTGTAATTACTAAAGTGGCTCTTAGCAACACAATTTTTATTAAAACAACTTCATCCACAGCACTAGCTAGGTACTCGTTTTCCTACCGACTTATGTTGTTATAAACTCATAAAAGTAATTATTTGAGGACTAAATTGACTCAATCGAAAGTTTGAGTACCAAATAAAAATTCAGTTTTTTATATAGGGACTAAAATTGTAGATAAGCCTATTTTTTTGTTTTGCCCAAGATTTATTTACAAGGAAGCGAGTGGTGCAGAGATATAATTAGGAGGATACGAGAAAGTAATTTCCGACTCCATATCTTCAATTACCTCTTCCGAAATTAACTTCTCTCAATTTTAAAGCACGAAGGTTTTCGTCCGTATGTTTTTCTAAATAAACAAACTACGGCCTTTACTTAGCAAAAATTAACAAAAATTCTGATTCCGTTCCTAAACAAGGAGTGTCTCATTGATTAAAACAAGGGTGGCCAAATCAATATCAACACATTGTATTTTGAGATGACAAAATGTGAAAAAGGGTAGGGAAGTGGTGTCGTGGGGTATGTAAGTACGTGAATGTCGTGAGTACTATGTTGGGAAAAAAATGTAGGGGGAGTGAGTGGTCTCAGTTCTGTGTAATAATATTACTACTATACTACTTACTATTTGGTTGGAACTGACCAAAACTCAGCTCATGCTGTTTAAGGAAAGGCCATCATAGCATTTGACGCCCAGAGGATGTCGGGAACATGCAAACTATCAGATTTTGGGAATTGCAAATATATCCCCCAGCCAATTTTAGCCCAGTTATGTCTACACCATTTGGTACGGGACTCATCTTGAATTTTCACACTAAAAATTGAAGTCGTTCGATTCGTTTAAAATATTTTTTAAGAATTCGATCAATTTATTTAATTTTTATCCTTGATAATTCAAAGACGAAAATCGATCAAGCATTATTGAGATCCGAAGGAATTGATTTTTTTTAAAAAGGACTCCTAGCAGTATGTTTAAAACAAACTGAACTAGAACTACTCCGATAATTTAGGTGAGTGTCCGAGGTGAGTACCACACAATCTGTTGTATGTGTAGTGTACACTAGAGGTGTCAAAAGGGTCTGTGCATGCCGGCATGGCCTATTTAGCTCCGTGCTTCGTGCTGGCCCGTTTGCCCGATCGAGAAGAAACTTTACATGGTTGATTTCATTAATAGGATCAACAAAATCAACGGCTCGATTGCTAAAATAGTTTCGGCGTATTGAGATACGTAAAATATTTGTATTGACTTATTAAAAAGCGTATAATATATAATTACAAAATCCATCATTAAAAATTTTACTTTATTTTTGTACATTAAAAAATAGTATTTGTTGTGTCGTATCCTGGACCGTGCCCCGTGCCGTGTCCAGCCCACTTTTGTGCCGTGCCCATCTAAAACCGTGCGTGCCGGACCCAATTCCATATTCTGCCCGTCTAAAACCGTACTTGTGTCGTGCCAAGCCACATTTAAACGGGCCGTGCCATGCCTAAGGGTAATATTTTAAACTCATGAGGATAAAGACAAAAAAGGAAGTGTGAATTGTAAAATGGGGGTGTAAAAATCATTTCCCTAAGTAAATCAGTCTGACTCTGCTCTTTTACGACCGAGCTGAGCTCAAGCTTGAGTTTTGGGCTCGTTAAGCAATTAAACGAGCCGAACTCAAACACTACAAAGCTCAACTCGACTCAGCACAACTCGTTTATAGCCCTAGGGCTAAATTAATCCATTTAATTTTTGGTTCCCGACGAATCATTTGCCCTCGAACACGGTAATAAGAAAGGTTGAACCTTTGAGAATGAGACAACCAAAAAATAAGAAGGAAAAAGATAAATAAAGAAAGAACAAGCAGAGCACCCAAGTCTTCATGGTCCTCAACAGCGACTGCATATATGAAGTCATCAAGATATGAAAACAATCCGACCTACTTCTTCAATATTGATCCTTCCAAGTTCCAACTATCACCCTTGACACTCCGTAGCCCCGTTTCACTAAGTGGATTATTGGTTTTTGGAATGTTTACATTTTACGTCACATACAAAAAAAAGTCCCAAATAACCAAAAAGTTAGCTTAGAGGAATATTAGGCCCATATAATCCCATGGTGAGAATAACTAGCGATTTAGAACTCAATTTTTACCCGAATTCGGAGACCCATAGTGCATGGGTGCACTACAGGACGATCTGGATGTGCCCTATGACCCGTCCAAAAATATTTTGAACGATCTGAATATGCCCTACGACCCTGTAATGCACTCCTGTACAGGGTCCCCGGGTCTACCCAACTTGTAGCTCTGTATTAATTAAATCCCGAAAGCCAATTCATTCCATTCTACACCTCTGTAATTTTGGAAACTGGGAATTCAGTACTTAATTTTCGCACTCTCTCCGTTTTTGTAGTTGCATTATTTTTATTGTTCTTTTCATATAGATTATGGGTTGTACATTTTTACATGTAAGAAAGTTTATACATAAAAAGAGGATATTGTAACTTCACAGTAGACACCCACTCTGTCAGGGCGGTCCTAGAGGATGCAAGAAGGGACTCAGCATAGGCGGAGGTGTGTTAAATGTAATATAATTTACTGATATTAAATATAATATAATTAATAGTTAGATATTTAGTATAAAAAATTTCTGAAAGTCTAAATAATTTGAATTTGATATATTTAAAAACTAAAATAATTCTATATTGTCATGTACATTTTTCTTAATTTATTTCGTACGTGAAAATAATTACACATGGTTGTTGTAATTACAGACTAAAAAGCAAAACAATGTCATATACCACACAAGCTAGACAATTGAGACATTTTCAGTTGAAAATATTTTTTTTAAATCGGCCCTTCTCAGTTTTAAATTTTATTTCCGCCAATGATACCCGGGAACCTGCATACATCCAAATCATCCCATTAGTTCTATATATTTTTCGCTTCTGCTTTCTGTTTATTATGAAAAAAAAAAACAATAATCATTTCGCTTGGCTTTTACCAGTCTTGAATAAGATGGAGTATTGGTGATTTGGAAGTGATTTTGAAAATGAAATCTCCTGCTGGTTTTTGTGCCCATGATTTTGAGTGTTGGAACTTGTACGCAATGAGTGCAAATAATTAAACCAAGTTGCTTTCAAGCTTTTTCGTTATTTTGATGTCATGGTCTGTGCATGTGAGTAAGCAGATATGGTCAAAATGAAAATTCTCCCCCCTAATATTCGGTTGTTTGTGCATTTTGTGTTGGAATTTATTTCCCACTACAGCAATTAATTAAATTGCAATTGGTACTTGGCATCTTCCCTTAATTACCATTTCTATTAAATATTTTAATTTACCAAAATAAAATTCAAACTCACCATTTTTACAGTTGCATTATTGGATATTGTAAGTTGATTTTCATTTACTTTCCAGTGTATGTTGTGGGGTTTTTAAGTTAAAATTACCGAAAAGGAGTGCACCTTTAATTTTGCAAATTTTCATAGAAAACAGAAATCAAGGTAAAAACGGCGTGTCAATATAATTTTCGAAAGATTTTGTGGGATATCTATACAAATACACATGCACATATAGCATGCGTCAAGAGCCGGTCCTGAATTTTCAGAAGCTTAAAGCAAAATTTAAAAATGAGGATCTGTTTTGTTGGTCTATCATAAGAGTACCAAGTAGGGAGGCCGGTGCTTTTAAAATTCGTAAATTTTCGGGGGCCTAAAGCGACTAAGGGCCGGTGCATAAAAATAGGGATATTAGCAATTTATGCAAATGTTTACATTAGCACAAAATTCATCTTTAATACTCGAGCCATATGGGCAATTTTTTTTACTCATTGTTGGCATGTGACTAGTCCTTTATTCTTATAAATTGAGATATGTTGCCAATCACTTTGCTCGGAAAAAGAACACCACCCTTTTTCTTGTACTTCAATAATTACCTCCTTTCTGGTGTTTCTCTATTATGATTACTTGTAATCACTTTTCAGGTACAGCCGAGCAAAAAAAAAAAAAAAAACTTTTTAATTAGTACGAAAAATACTACTCTTTTTCTTGTATATATATACATTTTTTTTATTGGGAATTTTTTTTTATTAATTCGAAGCTAAAAAAAACACAACGAGATAACGAATGAATGCGAAGGCAACAAGTCAAGAGAGATATGACCAAGATAACGAAAAAACACTGCTGCCCCACCTAAACTAAGCCAACAATTCAATTTGGCAAGATGCCAACCCAAAAATACCAAAACACTAAAAACACCAATGCATGGAAATAAGAAAAAATTAGTTCTCTTAGAACTATTATCGATCGCCACAAGGACAAGGGAGTCTCAGTTAAAGAAAAATAAGAAAAATACACGCATGAGCTCATTCTTTTTTAACAAAAACTAGAGAAAAAGCAAGCAAAACTCAAAAAGTATAACACCAAATATAGCACTTATGTATTCAACATAAAAAAATATTTAGCAGTCATGGAAATAGGATCAATAAATTATTTCATGAAATTATAAATCCTTAAAAAAATAAGAGAAAAAGAAAAAGTGGTAGAACAATTCCATATGTCTCCACAAAAACAGACACCAGTCAAAGCTTTAAAAGCAACGCATGACATAAAGGAGGCCAAAAGAATTTAGCAGCACCAAGGTTTCTTGCAAGTGTACTTTGACAACCTAATTTTATTTTTATTTTTTTATCAACCTGATTTAATTTGTTGAATTCGAACAGAAAACACATTTTTGAATTCCATAGACGTACTAAAAAATTGAAAATAACAGATATATCGAATTGTTTTCGGTAAAAACAGATATATCGAATTAGTACCATAGTAGAGTCCTACATTACCTTCAACAATTGAAATCTCAATGAAATTTCATAAGTTCATCACCTAGTAATTAAAATTCAGAACGAAAGCCACCAACCTTAGCAATTTTAACAAAAGCAAAAAAAACAACGAAAATCTAAGAGCGTCCGAGGCGAAGCTCCAAATCCAAATCCTCCTTCGAATCCGTAACCAAACCGATCTCCAAATCCAACCGAACAATCCCGGCCTTCTTCACAACTTCAAATCGACCCTCTTGAGTAAAACCTTCAAACTCGCCGAACCCAACAAGGGTTTTTGCAGCCTTGATCTTCGCTATATCCGCAGCACCCACCTTGTTGTGAATCATTACCCATTTCTTGATTCCACTGGGAGACGCCGAAGAAGGCGAAGAAGTTGAACTGGAAATATGATCAGAGGAGGGAGAGACCATGGGAATCAATGTGGGTGTGAATGGTGGGTAATCAAGGTTTTGGTTAGGGTTAGGGTTAGGGTTAAGATTGAGGTTAAGAAAAGGGTGGTCATCACCATTCCTTGGAGGAGATTGTCTAAGTCTAGCTCTATCTCTCCTGTGAACATTCATGTGTCCACCGAGTGCTTGAGCAGATCTGAATTCTCTCTTGCAAAAGGTGCAAGTGTAAGATCTCGGCGGCCATGGATGGAACCCACTTAGTAAATCTCCTTCACTGGCTCCACTGTATTGATTCTCCCATGAATCTTTAACCCTAGTTTTTTTGTTGATGATGATGTTTTCTTTCATTGATCCACAAAGGCTATGGTGCTTCAAGCTCAAAGTGTTCCTCTCCATTTTTGCCTTTTGGTTTAGTCAGACCCTAGCAAAAGATCAAAATGACAACAACTGTCTATAGCTAACATCATTTCACTTGCAAAAAAGAAAAGTTGGAGAGAGAGAGAGAGGACTTACCAGGGGTATTTGGAGAGAGAGTAGTGATGAGAGTTGTAGGGAAGGCCAACAAAATTTTTAAGGCTGAAGGTGAATTAATATAAAGGGTTTTTTTTTTTTTTTTTAAGCTGGGAAAAAGTCTTTTCTTTTTTTTGGGTCACTTCTTACTAAATGTAGAACCTCGTTTCTGCCAGGTTATACCTTTTTGCCAAATCTAGTAACTTCTTGCACAAGGTGTTCCCCTTTCTTCTCTTTAATTTTGTGTGTCATTCTTTATAAAATTTGTAAATTATACCTATTACATGTATGTTTTATATCTAAGTGCATTTAGGTTTTGTTCAAGAAAACTATTTTTTCTTTTATGTCTAAATCCATTTAGGTCTTGTTTATAAACGATCTGTCCTTCAGGACAATAGCTATGCCTCGAACCGGACATTCCACAGCGGGTCGGGATCTTCAATGGTCACGCCCAATGAGGGTTGTTCCATTGGTTGCCCCCTCCCACCTTTTTTGCAGTGAACAAAAAAAAAAACTGCATTTTTTAACAAACTGTCTTTTCGAGCTCTTCAAGAGAGATCATTCTATCACATACATCAACAAAAAAGCCAAAAAATAGAGTAAAAGTCTGTTTTCTGAAACAAGGTCTTAGCGTAAACACTTGTAGAAATATTTGTGTGCAGTGTATACGGGTGAATTGAACGGACACGGGGTGGGTGATGTCCCTTCGCGGATAGCATTCATGCTGGCCGATCACGGTCGTCCGTGGTCGGTTATGGACGGCTCAGATCACATCTTGTCCCAACACATCTGAACCGTTCGATGCCGAACAGATTTGAGTCTTCCATAGCCGATCACGGACAACCGTGATCGGTCAGCATGCCGAGGACAGCACCATCCCCCAACTCGAATTGAACAAAAAGGGTATATTCTATTTTTGTGCTATTAGACTATATTATGTAGATTACGCCTTAGATGCCTTAATTTGTTTCACTGCATATGTTGGTGGTCTTTACCGAAAAATAAATATTGAGTCAATAAATCAAACGCATTAATGGCTTGTTAAACTTTTTGGTTCGATTTTCTAAATTATACACAAAAAAATAAATTTCCTCTCAAAAAAATAATAATTTTTCTTCTCAAAAAAGAAAAAAAAAAGGTTTTTCTTAATGATATTTATGGTTATGTATATGTCTCACAGTGATAGCTGGACAGTAGAAAAATTATTTCAGTCCAGTTTCACGATTCCAAGAAAATTATGAAACTATGATAGGAAAATGCTAACTGACTGACTTCGGGCAAGCATAGCAGTCGAGGTCTGCGCAAATTGACCTGGATATCCAGTTATAAAAAAAAATAGTATGCTTTCAAATAATCGAATTTTTCTCATTAACCTTGAGGAGTAAGAAATGAACCATCTTTTGGCTCAATGAGTGTAAAGGAAAATGGTTTGCAATAAAAAGTAGAAACATTCCTACACTAGTCTGTATAAAGTGATCATGGAATGGAGCCAAGTACCCCAAACGTGGTAGCCGAACAAATTGGGCTTATTAATTCCATTTGGGTTCAGAAAGTGACTTTGGATTCAAACCAGAGCCAGCTCTAAGGTTTTAGGGGTCGAAAACAAAGTCATAAAATGGGTCTCTATATATTTTCAAGCTAATTTTGTTCAAACAAATATTCATCATAAATAACCACTATAAAAAGTTCACCGATACAAAAATTATAACATATCATTTCAAGCTAATTTTGTTCAAACAAATATTCATCATAAATAACCATTATAAAAAGTTCACCGATACAAAAATTATAACATATCGTAGCACACAAAAACAATAGCAAATAGAACACTTCAAAATCTAATATTTGAAGATCAATCTGCTCACATTTTTTGCTGCAAACGTAGTAATTAAGTCTTGATAGTCAAGCTTTTTCACCAAATCTTTCTTAATGGATAACATAGCCAATCAATTTAATCTTTCTTGAGACATTGTTGACCAAAGGTAATTTTTTATTTCAACTTTGAAAAACATCTTTCCCTAGACGCGACTGTAACAAGTATGGTCAGCAATATTCGGTATGCAATCCATGCATTCGGGGACCTAACCCATATACAAAAATTAGTTGGACTATATATATACATACATAAAGGAATAATTTACTTTGGAGCCCTTAATTTTGGGGTTTTTTGGGCGGCCAAAAGCCCATGCTTTATGGGCTTTGGGGTAGAGCCGGTACTGATTCCAGCCTTGAAAATCATAACTATTATGTTTTTTGAAATAAAATTTGAACAATGCACTATTTAGCTTGATGAACTCATGATATTAATTTTATTGAAAAAAAAAAAAACAGGATACTCTAGTGCAACTCTTGATCGATCGATCCATTCGATTAGATCCTTTCAAGTTGACTCGACTAATATGAAACCTATGGTAGATAAATTTTCAAATCAAACTTGAACTATGCATTCACTACTCGGCACGGTTACGGCACTTACTTCATAAAACTATTTAATGATAAAAATCTACTCAATGAATCCTACGCAAGAGTTCTCAGTCCGGTTATGCGTACAGACGTACGTGGACGCAATATACACGAACAAATTGTCATCGTTCATTCCAATCAATCAACCTTGTCACCATTGTACATGCAATTTGGCATTGGTAAAAGGAATATATGATCTCACCTGCACACCTCCATCGCTCCATTTCCTTCCAAACTACCATTTGAGGGGCTCATTTCGGCTCTTCAATGATGATCCAAAATTTCACTTTGTTGTAATCAGAGAATAAAACATTTATGTAAAAATAAATTCAACTTAATTGGACATCAATAAACATATACATATGAACAAATTATGTATTAATTGATTACATTGGCAATTTTACTTTAAAACTATATTTGCCAAGGCATCGGCACATTGATTTGCTTCTCGAACGATGTGCTTCATGGTGTAACAAGCGCACTACAAGTATCATATTTACTGAAGTTAATTATGATTATTAAATTGCTAGAAACCACATAAAATCCCCATTCTCTTTGTAGGTTCAGTGACATCTATGGTGAACAGTTTGGTTTTAGTCCTAAGGTCTTGTTAGCAAGGTTTTGAAAAGCTGTAGAAGACTCTGTAGTGGTTGTGGTACTTAGAGGAAATCAGGTGTTACGATCATGAATTTTAAAAATTATTTTTGACTCCACACCACATGAAGCAGCCGTAGCAGTTATGAAGCAGCTAAAAAATTGGATAAAGAGGGTTACGTAGTGGGTCTCGAATGATACAGGTGTGAATCTTTAATAGCTCTGAGCCCAAAAATCGTTATGTAGCGGCCGATATGCAGAAATAGCATTATTTATCATTTCTTGTTTGTAAATTTCTACAAATTGATGAACTTTTTCCCTGAAAAATTCGAAAACCAATAGAATGTTTTGAAATTTTTTTACTCCTATTTAATTTTTTTTTGTCGTGCTTTGTATGTCAGTAAGATGCTGACACCCTATTCCAATCAAAACCATCCATACAAAAATACCAGTGTGGGACTTAAATGAAAAGGAAAATCTAAGTGAGCCCATAACACTTCCCTTGCCATTTTCTCGAGAAAAAAACAGAGAAGGTTATTGCAGAGGCTCCAAACAGACAAAAGATCCTGTCAAATTTAGCTTGAGATTTGCAGAAAGACTGGTGGCCAATTGGGTGTATTTATGGTTTGCTCTGTTTGTCTATGAATGCAAAGACACAGTAGAAAGGCATGTTATATATGAGCCCAGAACATTTCTTTTGTTTGAACGGTGATTGAGAATCTAACCCATTTGTTTTGCTGTCTTGTCTCTGCTTTTGACATTGGTTCTCCCTATCTCTCTCAATCTTTTTTTTTTTCATGGTCAAGGTTGTTCCGGCCAACTAACGCGTACATCTATTAATCTCCTATATCCGGTTGAGATAAAGGCATGTCATATACTTTGGAACTAGTGGATTCACTAGAAATTATGTTCTTGCGTCCGCCTAACCTCAAGAACCGAACCAGTCAATTGTGTGGGGAGCAAACTCATCAACCAACCAGCTAAAGTGGGTTGGTTATCTCTCCTGCTCTCTCTGTTTTTTGTGGGGTGAATTGGATTGGTTGGGTGTTATGGAGACTAGCAAAAAAGGAGATGAGTAGTTTTGGTTTGTGATCATGTGTTTCTGTGAGAGTGACAGATTGTACTCTGAGTTACGTTACAGATTGTGATTGGTGAACAATTAGTGTTGTTCAGCCCCATCTAAATTTGATTCATAACTCCATAGGACCTTTAACATAACTTTTAGTTTTTTTTTTTTTTTTTTCCTCTTCCGTGGAGGAGGAGCACTTTTTTTTTTATAAGTGGACTTCCGGAGCAGCTTACACGCATCTCAATTAAAATTTGGAGACATTAAAGTTAACGACCGAAAAAATACTTTAGTAGCCCCAATGTATGGAATGATAACCATCCCTGAAAATCGAGCATGCAACTTTATAGAGGATAAGCAAGTTTTGTTTTCTCACATGCACTTGGACAAACCCCTTGGAGTACAGGGGAGCAGTAATTGGTGTTTAGTAAAAAAATTCCCTTAGAAATTTTGGGGATTATCTATCTGCCTCGATGAGATAAATTAGAAAAGTATAAAAACTATTGACCCAAAGTTGAAAAAGGAACAAAAAAATAATAAAATTGCATTTTTCAAACTCTTTATTTAGTGAACGTTTTATTTTAGTCATAATGTTATACTTTATGGGTATTTCTAAACAATATAAATTAATGATTAATTCAAAAAATTAAGTAAATCTAAGTAGTAGTATGACAAAAGAAACACCATTCGCTAAATTTAGAGGAAACACATCCCGAGTATATGATCACTTTTGGTCTTCTCTTGTCCGCAATGACAATACATTTGGGGAACCAGTGATGGAGATGCTCTAAATTTACCAAGCTACTCGAGAGAGTCAGAGAGATGTATTTTGTACTTAGGTCGTTCAAAGTCTTTTTAGGGTTTATATACTTATGAAGCTCGTAAAATTTTCAAACTTAATCGGAACACTCCACTATTTATAGCTTCATAAACTTTTGTGGAATCGCAATCCGTGGCATGGAGACTTCGAACTTTTCTTCTTTCTTTTTCTCCTGTTAAATTTGAGCAATAAAAACAAAAAATCTTGGGCCATGTAAATTCAACCCATTAATCCTCATTTTCTTCACTGGGCTATGTTGGGCTATCTTTGTAAACACATGACCTTTAGCTCGGGTCCATTGCTGGGGAGCCCAATGGCCTCTAATTTCAAGCCCAACCGACGTAATACAACATGTGGAGTAGGAGTATTTCTCAAAGCAAATTACAATTTCCGAATCGCGCCTCAAGTTAGGGTCCGTCATTTAATTCCTAATTTACGTACGTTGAAATCCGGACTTGGGATCTCTGTTGTGCCTAAGCTACAGGGGTGCAATGCCTCTGATCTGACCATCCTTCTACGCAATTTAGATTCTCAAAAGTATTTTTACCGTAAAGAGTTAATAAAGTACATCTGAACCGTTGATTGATGAACAGTCAAATGAGGGGCACTATACTCCTATGGCGCCTTTGGAGCACTACAGGTACCCCAAATCCGATGAAATCTAGAACACTTTTCGTCATGCGTCCGAATTTTTCGAGACTCGTTACCCGGAAAGAATGGGAGGAAAAAGCTTGACTGTATGTGAAGGTATTGAAATGAATAAGACAATTCTAATTTTTTTTACGAAAATTGGACACAAGTTATTTAACATAGAAATATAGCGATACAAATGAACTGAGTTGCTCGCGAGAGCTCGAGTTCGAGTATTAGACTTGTTTAGAAAATGAACCGAGTTGATCAACAATTAAAAGCTTGGTTCGGCTCACAAAATTTCGGCTCATTTGTACAGGCTTGGCTCATTTAAAGAGACTCCTTAGTAAATTACCTAGGCTTGGCTTGTTAGAGGCTATGCTCGTTTACAAACTAACCAAGCTCGAGCTCAATTTATAGATTTCTTTAAGTAAATGAGTCGAGCTCGAACACTTCAAAGCTCCACTCGATGATACTTAGTCAATGTTCACATGAGGTGGAAAAATTGGGAATAACAATAATACCTCCCCTTTGCATGGCCAATTCCAAGATTCTGGAGGATTATAATCCCATGCATGGTATTTAGACCAAGACTAGCCAAGCCAAACTAAGGATTACTCTATATTTCTAGAAGCTGAATGGAAAAATAGTATATTAGATCGAGCATTTACAGTTATCTGATAGAGATAATTTTTTTACAAGACTACTCGAAAAATTGATTTTATAATTAATGAACGAGTCACTCCATATTTTTCGCGTGGGTGGGTCCTACAAGCCGATCTGTGCACCATCAGTGCATATAGATATGTACCCTTAGATTTAGCCTAGACTAAAATGGTGACGCCTCTAGTTCAAGACTTTAAAGGATTGTTAATTTTGATTATGTCAATGTGAGCCAATTTTTGGACAAACATTGCTAATTTTGGTTATTTAGATATTTTGATTATACCATTAGGGATGCTCTTAGAATGCAAAAGCCAAATTCAAGAGGCCTTTTGGCAAATGGGGTGGTAGCGAAGTTTGTACGCACCTTCTGCACAAAACTAAGGTCCAATCTCACTAACTACAACATACTAATTAACATCTACCACTTCTTGCATGTCCATAAAAAATAATTATAATAAACAAAGAGGCGTCGTGGGTTCACAAAACTCATTTTACATAATGTAGCAAATTAATTTCTTCTCACCTAGAATGCAAACGCCTGGCTCCTATAAATATCAAGGCAAATTTCAACAATAACCTTTGGAATTTGGAACAAAACTAATTAACTAAGCTACAATGTCAAGTTTAGGATTCCTGAACCTCTTGATCCTATTCCTTCAATTTTGGGATATTCATTATGTTTCGAAATTATAGCAATGCTCATTTTACACAGTCGAAAAATGATCCAGTAGCTCTCTTTGTATTCGGTGATTCCATTTTGATGGTTTTTTTTTTTCTACTAATGATCCCCAAAGTGTTAGCGACATGTCAATTTGATCCCCAACAAAAAAATTGTATCTATTTGGTCCTGAATATTCACGATGCCTGTTTAAGTGGTCACCGGCGCTTACTCCGTCTATGTCCTCCATCAGTTGCGGGGTACATTAGAAATTTCATCTAAAAAAGCCATCACCCATTGCAAGGACCTAAACATTCCTTATGTCTTCAGGTTATCCACAAACAGAGTTGTGATATTTCTTCCACAGGTAGTTAATCACCAGAGTCTAGCCATTTTCTCATCTAATTGATAGTTACAAAATAGTTTTAAAGTGCTTGTTCACCCATTACTAATCATGCAGTGCCACGCAGGTTGGTGTGTAGGTGGTGTGGTGGAGTGGTGTTACTGTATCCCTAGCATTATTGTAAGAGAAAGCAGAGGAACTCATCAACTTACCTTTTTGTATCGGTAAAGCATCATATATGAAGGTTAAAGGAATATCAGCGCTCTACACGGATGAGAAGGCGTCCTTGCTTTTACCAAAGATCGAAGATATAACTAGAAGCCTGAAGTAATTGCACATAAAAGTTGTTTAAAGAAGAATCAAAGATGGCGATGCTAAAAGCAGGCGATCAAGCAAATGTATTTGAGGAAGAAACTTAAATTCAGTCAAGAAAGATTTACATTTTGGAACCTCCTAAAGTATGGAAAATGAGTTTTAGGGAGAAAATAGTAGCAATGGCGGAAATGTAAGTCTATGTTATGATCCTATGCATGGACATTATGTCATATAGTTTGGAGAGTTAATAACCAAATTCTTGAATTTTAACAAAGAGAGCAGAGTGCAACACTAGGCCAGTACAAGTCACTCCAGAATAGCAGAACTAAACACAGAAATCCTTCAACTGGTTTGGTCCGAGTCGATGAAGAAAAGTGACTTTGCAAGTATCTCACAAATAAGGGGAGAAGCACATTGTCTTCACGTAAAAATAATGTTTTTCCAAAAACCGATAAAAGGACAAGAAAGAACCTCATTAATATTCAACAAAAAGGCATTCCTTTCTCACTTTGAAAAATATTAGGTTGGGAAACAACTCCTGGTTATGACTTTGGGGCATGTTGGTTTTAGAGTATAGGAAGGAAGTTAAGTTCCAGAAAGCACCTAATTACCAAGTAAGCACCCAGAGCTAAAAGCAACTGGGCAAGTCCTCAAGGACAGCATAGATAGGGAGTTAAGCGACTTCTGGAGTAGTGAGCAGTCAAAAATATAGATAAAAAGTGTTGCAAAAAATATGTTTACTTTTTGTGATAAAACCAATAATATGAATGCAATAAAATTAGAACGCAAAATCTGGAAAACGATGAGAATGAAATGGCGATCAAGGCGAGTGTTTAACACTCTGTACTTAAGACAGATTCGTCCCCGCTATGGTGTTTACGGTTTGTATGAACGTCTATCTCTCAGCACTACTTGATCTTCGCCAAACGGGAGTAGCACCCCAATCTATTCGGTAAGCGAACCAAACTTGTGTTTGTACTCTCTCCAATGAAAAACTCCAACTCAATGAAAATGTAGGAAAAATCAACTTCTAAAATGTTTGAATGATGCCATATATATAGGCTAACTGGCCGTGACTCTACGAAAAGGCACCAGGGAGAAGAGATACATCTGTTCGCGAAAGGACGCGTTTGTCCACAGCGAACAGGTGCCAATGAAGAGACACGACTCCTAAACAAATCAATTTCCATCCATATCAAATTAAAATATTATAGTCTAATAATATTTTCCAACAAAAAGTTCAAGGCATTGTCAAGAAATCTATACATCTACACATGCACCCTAGATGTCTGTCTTGAGGAAAACTTATTAAGCATGACCGTATAAGAGGAAAGATACTCGAGGATACAAGACGAACTCTAGATGTGCAATACGTTATGAATTTTTATTAAGCATGAAAAAAAAAAAAAAAAACCCCCAAGGACTTAAAATAAATGGACAAAAGAGGAATAAGGCGGAGGTGAAGACAGATAACGAAAAAAGGATAACTGCAATGTGAAGACAGATAACATAAGGATTTTCGTTATTGAATTAATTCCTTCATAACTCCCTGATCCAAAGACACATTACCTCAGTAGTTACTAGATAACATCTCGAAAAATTAGAGGATGTTGGGCTTCAAAAATTTGAACTACCAGCGATTCACTTTTTTGATTTGCTAGAAAGAAAAAATTAGATTAAAATAAAAAAAAGTAGGTATATATTAATAACTAAATGTAATTTCGATTTACAATTGACCCCAACTTTTCATACTTTGCGCCCTTATTTTGGGGATTTGGGAGAAAAAACCTAGGGAGTTTCTACTTTGCCCCCTTATTTCTCTAAGTTCCAAACCTTTTACATGGGCTGGGGCACATAAGTAAGTTTAAAGTGGGTCAAATAAGCAAAAACTTGGTGAAAACTATACATAGCCCTAATGAAATTTGGATGGCAGTGGAGTCAATTGACCCCATTTGTCTTTTACTCTCTCCGACCCTGTGTTAGGCTAACACTTTAGTCATCGTTATAAAGCTGTTAACATGCATAAGTCAGTAATTTAATAATGGGAACAAAAAGCTCACACTTTCTGAAGCACTCATTTTGGTATGGATGCTGTTTTGTTCTTCATAAACTTCCACGGAAGCCACCAGCATCCAACAAAGGGACTCCTTGTTCTAAGATGCCCTTGAGCCATCTCACCATGTTAACAACAAGTTCCTCCAAATCCAAAATTGTGGCTGTTATTGTGTCAGAGTACATAAAATTTAACCAAATAATGAACTCTATTCTGCAGTTTTGCTTCACTTCAACTAGCCCTTCCTTCATCCTTCAATGCTTCTCAAAATGACTTTCCAAGGCTTGGCCAAGGACCTCCATGGACTCTCGGGAGCTAACGAAACCTCTTGGAGACTCCTTCAAGCTCAAATTACTTGTAAGAAAGCTCTCAGATACTCCAACTTCAAATTACTTGTAATTAACAAAAATATACTTGCACGCAATATCATACAAAACCAATAGAGAAATACATGCGAGTATGGCAAAAAGAAGGGAATAAGTCACATGAATATGTAATGTTGTGTGCTAGCTAGTCCGCACTTGGCTTTGCTAGTCCCAAGCAAACCATAAACTATGTAATCTTCCAAACTATCACAAGGTACTAACCACATGCTCAACACTTAATAAGCTAAGTAACAAGAGTTATGGCAAAACTTTTGAAAACATGCTATACACAAACTCGAAACAAACATGCCATAAACTAAAATGAATAAACCAGCTATCAAAAGTAAATGAGAAAGTTAAACCAAAACAAGCTTCAACTAAAAAAAAGCTATTAAGTACAAGTGGCGCAACAAGATGCCTAGATCTGATGGTAATGTAATTTCAAACAGTATTCTACCTTCTTAGAGGATTTCCGGTAGCAAGAACAAGAGATTAGAGAAAGATAATAGTAAGATTTGAAGACGGAACAAGGATAGATGGGTTTCTCGGGCAAAGATACCCAAGACAAATCACAACGTTATATTTTCTGGAAAAGATCAACAAAAACTGCATATACTGACTCATAGAAGGGTACTTATACTAGGGTCATAGTAGCCTAGCATCCTAGCCCTTTTTACAAAACAACCCTTCAATCCTAGCCTTCCAAGATACGCCTTGCGGACACGCCATACGTGATCTTCGACCGTGAGATCAAGCTGTATGACATGATATTGAAGGTCTCGATGATCATGGACCTATTAGGCATTTTCATGGTGATTAGGGTCAGGCCCCGACCATGCCGGTGGCGGTGAAGGTGGGTAAGTCGATGTAGTTAGTGTAGAAATTGTTGTTGTTGAAAGGTTTGGGACGTACATGTTAGGGAGGGGGAGAGGAGATCATTAGGAGAAGTGATAACGAAGATAGTGTGGTAGAGTGTGCACATGAGTTCACACATTCACGCTTTTAAGGGTTTTGCGGAATTCTATGGAATATCCCTTGTGCCCCTCAATTTGACGGAGAGAATGAACGACGTGAGGGGTAGGAACCAAGATAAAACAAATTTCATACGCTCGGGACCAAAATTGTGCACTTAAAAATTGGGGACCAAAATGACACGGCACACATACTTTGGGGGCCAAAAATGTCAATAAGCTAGGATGCGAAATGAAATTCCAAAACTTTAAACTTTTGTATTCAAGTTAATTCAGATTATTACAATTTTTGATTACGTATTTGTTTGTCACAAAAACAAACTTTTTGCATTTTCGGTCAAATTTTTTTGTCCCACAAAAAAAATTTGGATTTTTGGCCGAAAAATATTTCCTTACGAAAAAACTTTTAAAGCTGCCCATATCCTTTTATTGAGATGCTTCTTTAGGAGTTAAATTTCCTTCTGTCCATAATATTTCGAAAAAAAAGTATCTATTTCCCAATTTCGTTCCGATGGAGTACCAATTCCCTTGCGAACTCCTTTCCGATCACTCTCTCTCCGACTTGTGAAATGCTCTTCTCCCGCTGAAGGCATACGGAACGGGGACTGATCTTTGAAAGCTAGGGTTTTGTATGCGTCATTGCAACTGTGAGTGTTCTCTTCTACTGGGCTTCTATTTTCTCTTTACCTTATAAATCGTGCAAAATCATACAGTAAGTCTAGAATTGTCTTCTTCCTTTGAGATCAATGTCAGACTATATCCCCAACGAAATATTAATTGAGATTCTAGCAAAACTACCTGTAATATCTCTACTTCGATTCACATCGGTATGTAAATCTTGGTATTCTCTGATCAAAAGCCCTAGTTTCATCGCCAAACACCTCAACCACAGCAAAAGAAACAGTGACAAGCTTCTCCTTGCACTTTTCTCTGATATTGAGAAACGATTTCAATATCTATTGTGCCGTGACGATGGAAATTTTGGTGACGAGTATTCAGAGCTGGATTTCCCGTGGGGATATTGGATAGTGGGTAGCTGCAACGGTTTGCTATGTCTGTGTCATAATGATGAAATTGGTGGGACACATATCGTTGTATGGAACCCATCAATTCGAAAATCGGTTGCTCTTCCCAGTATCGATAAGCCACGAGGGGCCCGTAGACATGTTCTTGGATTTGGTGCCCACCCAACGACTCACGAGTACGTGGTGGTTAGCATTGTGCATACATTGTTGCTTCCGGATGAAGAGATAGTTCCCTCAAAGGTTGAGGTTTACACACAAGGCACAGGTTCTTGGAGAGCCATTTGTTCTGCTTCTCCTCCGTTTTCCAACGTCGTATTTGATTTGCGTGCTAATGTTGTGGATGGAGTTTTACATTGGTGTGCATACAAACTGTTTTCGGCGGGTGGTTCTCGCAATGAGATTGTGTCATTCGATACGATCACTGAAGCATTTTCTGAGCTGATGCTACCTTCTATTCTAACCAATCAGCATAGGATGCATCTATCTGTGATTGGAGAGTCGCTGGCTGTGATATGTCGTGGACAGATGGGAACAGATACTTGGTGTGTTTGGGTGATGAAAGAGTATGGTGTTCCAGAATCTTGGACTAAGCTTTTCAGTATCACTCTAACAGGAACGATGGAGTGCATATTAGGATTTAGGAGAAACGGTGAAGTTCTGCTATCAACAGACGACAAGGACAACTGCTTGCTTTCTTATGAATATGGAACGAAAACAAAGATAGATACTAGAATTAAGGGAAGAAATGCTTTTTATGCTGATACATACATTGAAACTCTGGTATTAATGGAAGGAAAAAATGATATCTTAGAGGGGCAGCTTGATCCTTTGTGATAGTCTACTTTCAACTTCCTTGAGAAGTAAGGGATGGAGATTTGAAGGAGCAGCAACAACGAAGAATGTAAGTAGCAGAAATCTTTTCTTCTCAAAATTTCTTCTAGTTCTTTTTTGGTATCTTACTGTAAATGACAACTTCAAATCTTAACGTTGTATCAATGCATGTTTTCAAGCACAAACACACTCCTTTTAATGTTATGGCATGTTCAGATTGCAAAAAAAAATAATGCAATGCTATTTTTAAGATACTGTTGGGTGATGTAATATAGATTTGGAATGATATACATCCGAGTTGGGTGGTCAAAGATTGTGAGATGATCTTAATTCATTTGGCTTGTCAGGAGAACAATCAGAAGGATTCCCTGATGGGAAGGACGTTTAATCCGCTGATGAACGAACAATTTACTGATGTCTGCTCTACGAGAGTACTATTAGCTATAATCATGCCTCAAGGCACTGGTACAAATTACAGCGTTTGACCCTATGATAGTAATTACGCTAATCACATACTTGTATATCCAAATGTTTGTATTTCAACGCACAGGGGGCCGGCCCTGAGGTGAAGGCGGAGGTGAGGCGGCTTTAGGCCCGAAATTTAAGCAAAAAAATTGGGAACCCATTTTCCATAGAAGTTGTTAGTAATATATATAAGTTATTCCTTATAAAATAGAAATCGAGGTGTGTCACAGTGGTGCGTGTGCATGCACTAGAGTAGGGTGTTCCTGGTTCAATACCCATCGGGTCCTTTACAAAGAGAAGGACCGAAGGCAGCTTTGCTTCCTATTTTCAAGTCTAGTTTTATTTACAGTACTTCACATCACATAGACATATCTACTTGAGTTGTTTTAAGCATTTTCTTTGTGGATGGATCATGGAAAAAGGATAGTTTGTGGAGTGGCTTGGGATTCTATGCCACTCGACCCAATGGGCGGTTTGTTCATAAAAATGCTATACTCGAACAGGAACTTCGGGCAGGGATATCGGAATCATTTCTAAACCTATTTTGGGGTTGGTTCTCGGGTGGCTTTTGCAGGTGTGCTTGTGATCCTTTAAATCTTTATTTCAAAGATTAATGACATTTTTTGCCTATCGAAAAATGAAGAAGAAAAAGATGTTAATTCATTCATGTGAAAAAAACAAAATTATACCTAGCAAAAGGTAGTACTTATGCTAAATCAAAATCCTATGAGCTATCTTCAGAAATACAAAAAGAACACAGTGAAGAGGAAATATAGAAACACTCAATCTGGGAGACGACATCATGTACTTGAGATACAAAATGAGTACTTCTTCGACAGGGAAACAATTATACTATTCAACATAAGTTTCTCACGGACTAGATGGCCAGCAAGATGCTTTGCGAATTTCTCATATAAATCGAATAGATCTCCAAAATGATTAGCCAACATAGGTTCAGTCATAGCTCTTACGATATTGGTGATGTTTTGACCACTTTTATGCTCGTCATCTTCGTCTCCATGGTCCCAATTGCCTTCGAAAACTTCAAGGGTTTCAAGATTGAACGGCCCCTCCTTTTGAATTGTTGTCATCACTTCATCCTTGTAAGGTGAATACCAGGGCAAGTTGAATGACTCAACATTTTCCTCTTGATTGAGTCCCTAAGTATATTGAACGATGCGTACAGTATTGTCAATAAATCAATAAAAGACGCATCATATTGCCTCAAAATGTTCTTTCTTTCGACAATTTAAATTCGCCACATGAGAGCTTTGAATTTCCATCCCTATAGTACTATACACTATACAGAACAGAGTACAAAAGATGGACAGATTTTGGGGGCAGGAATTTGGCCTCAATTAAATAGACCATGAGTGTACATACCACATAATGTTGGAGTATAATTATATGGACATACATGACGAAAATATACTAGAATATGGTTAAATTTCAAATTTTGGTACTCCAGCTGATATGCACTAATTTTTTTTTTTCCCCTTTCTTGGAGTCCACCTCTTTAAAAAATAATAAATAAATAAATAAAAAACAGCCAATCAAAGTGTACTTAAAGTCACATAAACCATTTCTGCAAAAACTCGAATGTTATATAAAGACCACCAAAATTCTACAGTCAAAGACAATGACTATAACGTGAATGTTCACATAGTCTTCACATAAACGGGCATGTTCAATCAAAATTCTATGTTCAAAGACAATATCTTCATGTTCCTTTTCACTTAAATAACCGAAAATCAAAACAATGCCTAAGAGAAATGGGTCAAACCTCTAACACAAGATCCATAAGTGATTTTCTGAGCAAATACCAGTGTACAACAATCTTCGTCAGCAGGATCTCCACTGCTGCATCCGAACACAAGAATCATACGCCCACCAGCTACTATTTCCTCTCATCGACATCTTAGAAATGTCGACAACTCCTCCTCGAACTGCTTCACGTATGCCTCGCTCACTTTTGGACAGCTTGTCTTTGTCACACCTTGTGTAATGGTGTAATGGTGAACCGTGTGTTCATGTGAAGAACATTTTGGACTACCATATTTCCTTTGATTGCCACACCTTGTGTAATGATGATGTACCACGTAGTACTATATAGCGGGGGAGTAGTACTAGATTTAATTTCTAATTCTTTTAAACAGAGGTCTTATAATGATCTCTCTTTTAACAATAATAATAATAATATGGAAAAATCGATGGGTACACTACTCATGCACACCAAGCTACAGAGGCGGCTCCACCTTGAACCGAGGGTGGTCATCCGAATACCTTGGAAAAAAAATTTAGAAATACATGTAAAAAATTAAAAAATTTGTCATTGTGAACACCTTACCCAAAATGTTTGAACACCCAATCCAAAAAAATCCATTTTTAAGTATTTCATGTTTGGCTCTAATGAAAAATTGTGAATCGATGTAAGGATTGAGATCCATTCGAGTGAGGTTTCAACTATGCTAGAACTGGCCCAGAGTTAGTCGATGCTTATTCCCATACAAAAAGACCCCCAATTCAGGCTTATTACCAAATTGGAGTTATCTCGAATTCCCAGAAGGGTACACGGAGTTGCTACTTTTGATAGAAAAAAGTTGACCCGTCTTGCAGAACTCTACTCGTCCGACTATTCTGAGGTAGATTTAATGGCACTGGACATTTAACTTCAAAATTTCATTGTCGATATGAGATCCGATGAAAAAATTTCAGAGCTAAAGGACCGTAGTAGAAGTTATGAACACCTTCGCAAGAACCAAGGTGAACATCTTCGCGAGAACCAAGCTGAACACCTTATTGAACAAAATTTTTAAGGTGACGTGGCTTTGGAAGGAGGGGTAGTTAGGTCATCTTGACAGGTTTTGATTACCGTATTGTCTTTACCAAACTTCAAGGTTTAGACACGATTAAGTATTTCATAGATGGTTTTAGTTGAAGGGTTTGATTTGGTTTAGTTATTTTATTCAATTTAATAATTAATAAAGAGAATAACAAAAACGGGAAACAAAAAACTGTTTTTGTCATTCGTCATTTCTATTCTATTACATGGGGAGGGGGATTCGATCCCTGGATACAATGTGGGGCGTCCAAGAGCCCTACCGAATGAACTAGCCACCACTTGCACCATGAATTACCATTTGGTTTGGCCTCACCATTATGAGAAAATTTTCTCCACAATTACAGTTCCACAAAAACCGTAGACTTAAAAAGTGAAAGAATCTTAACCATCTAATATTGGAATGAGAATCCGAATCATTCCCATGGAGGAATACCAATTCCCTTGCGAACTCCTGTAATATCACTCTCACTCTCTCTCGAAGCCGCTGAAGGCATAGAGATCGGAGACTGATCAAAGACACTGAACTGTCAAAGCTAGGGTTTCGTATGCATCATTGCAACTGTGAGTGTTCTCTTCTACTACTTACATCTAGGGCTTCTATTTTCTGACCCTTTACCTTATAAATCGTGCAAATCATACAGTAAGTCTAGAATTGTCTTCCTCTGAGATCAATGTCAGACTATATCCCCAACGAATTATTAATTGAGATTCTCGCAAAACTACCTGTAGTATCTCTGCTTCGATTCACATCCGTATGTAAATCATGGTATTCTCTGATCAAAAGTCCTAGTTTCATCGCCAAACACCTCAACCACAGCAAAAGAACCAGTGACAAGCTTCTCCTTGCACTTTTCCCTCATCAATATCTGTTGTGCCGTGACAATGGAAATTTTGGTGACGAGTATTCAGAGCTGGATTTCCCCTGGGGATATTGGATAGTGGGTAGCTGCAACGGTTTGTTATGTCTGTGTGATACTGATGAAAATGATGGGACAAATATCGTTGTATGGAACCCATCAATTCGAAAATCGGTTGCTCTTCCCTGTATCGATAAGCCAGAACGGCCCCATAGACTTGTTCTTGGATTTGCTGCCCATCCAACGACTCACGAGTACATGGTGATTAGCATTGTGCATACGTTGGTGCTTCCGGATCAAGAGAGAGTTCCCTCAAAGGTTGAGGTTTACGCACAAGGCACAGGTTCTTGGAGAACCATTTGTTCTGCTTCTCCTCCGTTTTCCGATGTCGTATTTGATTTGGTTGCTAAAGTTGTGGATGGAGTTTTACATTGGTGTGCATACAATTCATTTGTGGTGAGTGGTTCTCGCAGTGTAATTATGACATTCGATACGGTTGCTGAAGCATTTTCTGAGATGATGCTACCTTCTGTTCTAACCAATCAGCTTGGGATACATCTATCTGTAATTGGAGAGTCACTGGCTGTGATATGTCGTGGACAGATGGGAAGAGATACTTGGTGCGTATGGGTGATGAAAGAGTATGGAGTTCCAGAATCTTGGACTAAGCTTTTCAGTATCACTCTAACAGGAACGATGGAGTGCATATTGGGATTTAGGAGAAACGGTGAAGTTCTGCTAACAACAGACGACAATGACAACTGCTTGCTTTCTTATGATTATGGAACGAAAACAAAGACAGATACTAGAATTAGGGGAAGAAATCCTTATTCTGCTGATACATACATCGAAACTCTGGTATTAATGGAAGAACAAAATGCTATCTTAGAGGGGCAGCTTGATCCTTTGTGATGGTCTACTTTCAACTTCCATGAGAAGTAAGGGATAGAGATTTGAAGGAGCAGCAGCAACAACGGAGAATGTAAGTTGCAGAAAACTTTTCTTCTCAAAATTTTAGACACTAGTTTGCCCTCATTTCTTCAAGTTCTTCCTTCTAATGTTATGGCATGTTCAGATTGCCAAAAAAAAAATAATGCAATGCTATTTTTAAGATACTGTTGGGTGATGTAATATAGATTTCGAATGATATATATCAGAGTTGTGTGGTTAAGATTGTGAGATGATCTTAATTCATTTGGCTTGTCAAGAGAACAATCGGAAGGGTCCCTGACGGGAAGGACGTTTAATCCACTGATGAACGAACAATTTACTGATGTCTGCTATATAAGAGTACTATTAGCTACAATCATGCCTCAAGGCACTGCTGCAAATTACAGCGTTTGACCCCAGGACAGTAATTACGCTAATCATATACTTGTATGTCCAAATATTTGTATTTCAACGCACAGGGGGCCGGCCCTGAGGTAAAGGCAGAGGTGCGGCAGCTCTAGGCCCGAAATTTAAGCAAAAAATTTGGAGCTCATTTTCCATAGAAGTCGTTAGTACTATATATAAGTTATTCCTTATAAAATAGAAATGGAGGTGTCACAGTGGTGCGCGTGCATGGTTCAATACCCATCGGGTGATTTACAAAGAGAAGGACAGAAGGTGGCTTTGCTTCTTATTTTCAAGTCTAGTTTTATGTACTTCACACCACAGAGACATTTCAAGTTGAGTTGTTTTAAGCATTTTCACTAGGGGACTCTCAAGTCTCAATATGATTAATCTCTTTGTGGATGGATCATGGAAAAATGATAGTTTATGGAGTGGCTTGGGATTCTATGCCACTCGACTTCATAATTACTCTACTTCATGTGCCACAGTTCAAGGCCCCTGCAAACAAAACTCTTAGCTATCCTTATCAAATGGTATGTGCAGCATAAAAATGCCATACTCGAACAGGAACTTCGGCCAGGGGAATATCGGAATCATTTCTAAACTTACTTTGGGGTTGGTTCTCGGATAGCTATTGCTGGTGTGTCTGTGATCCTTTAAATCTTTCTCTCAAAGATTAATGAAATTTCTTGCCGAACGAAACAAAAAAAGACGTTAATTCATTCATGTGAAAAACCAAAATTATACCTAGCAAAGGATAATATTTATGCTAAATCAAAATCCAGTGAGCTATCTTCAGAAAAATAAAAAGAACACAGTGAAGTGGAAATATAGAAACACTCAATCTGGGAGACGACATCGTAGAACTTGAGATACAAAATGTGAGAGACCTGAGTTTTCCGAAAAAAACATAGGGTAAATTTCACTGACCTCCCTTGAGGTTTCTGACAAAAACAGAAACTTCCCCTGAGGTTTCTGAAATGACAGTCACCTCCCTTACTTTACCTGACAATGTAAATATTCCCCCTTCTGTCAAATAATCTGCAAGCGGTGTTTAATCCGGCATTTAAATGACCAAAGTACCCTTTCTAACCCCTAAAACAAACAGCCCCCTTTTTCTACCCCTTACCTCTATTGTACCACTCATTTCGCAACTTTCAAATAAGAAAACAATGTTACTCCAAATAATTGGTTATGTCTTTTTTTTTTTTTTTTTCTTTTTTGGCGGAAGATTATATTCTCTTGTTAAAATATCCATTTATTTATTTTCTAGTACATGCATAATTCGGCAGGATTAGTTTTTTGTGTTCATTCAAATTTGTTTTTGCACATTTGTTAGTTTTGTGTTAACTCTTTTGCGCAACATTGGTTCGTCTCAACGATAGTAATCTAAAATAATTTGCGGATTATTTTGTCTTTATTGAAAATTTGATTTTGAACATTATTTTTTACTGTTTAGATTCATTTTGTCAAGACGAACAAATAATCCACAAAATATTGACGCAAAATTAATAGTGCACAAAAGTAGAATAAAGGGCTTATTAAGCCAAATAAGTCTAACTTCAATTACTACCTTCGTTCCAATTTAATGGTCCATTTTCGTCGTGCATGTCACTTACAATCAGTGGCGGACGCAGGATTGCAATTTTCACCTAATTTGCGGGGACCACTCTTCAGTAATTTTACAAAAAAATCTAAAAGTGTACTAAAAATATGTGGAAAATTGGGGGGAGTGCAGGGGCCGAACACCCCCGTGGCATCCCCCTGTCCGCCCCTGCTTACAATTGTTTGAGAGTTCCGTAATAGTGAATATTGACTATTAATTTTTGGAACGGAGGGAGTATCTTACTTTATTTTTGGCTCATCACCACTCCAATTCAACCGAAATTCATATGGATGGATGAGTACTGACGTACTGTTGCCAAACCAACGAAGAACATCACGAGGGGAAGAGGAAATTCATCCAAACCCAGTCACGAATGACTTTACTCAGTACACACCCATTCTCCACAAACCCAGTCAACTCACCAAAATTATTATACACAACCCATCTATTTATCTCTCTCTACAAATCCATTACGCAAAATTCCAATCTTCCTCTACAAACCCTGATCTCATATACTATCCAAATTCATTTCTGTCTCCAATTCATTAATTCTCCATCAACCCAAATCACCTAAACTCTTCGAGCTTTCAATTTATTTTCCCAAATAAAATCTGTATACCTTTGTTGCCATCTAACATTCCAAATGGACTTTATCATGTCTGGTGCTCTCTCGCCAATTTCAAAAATTTGGGATATTGTTCACTTGCTACAAAAATTTATTGGTTTGGTTTACGTATTTTGGCTTAAATAAAATATGCGGTTCTTTTTATTTGTTTTGAGTTGTTAAAATATTTTTATTTAGGCTTTGTGTTCTAGGAATTGTCTCCTGGTTCACGGCTGATCATGTTTCCCAATTTGGGGCATGACACACTGGGCTCTCTAATGGTTTGGATGATAGTCGCCCATTTTGGATAGATACCATCAGCAAGGTAGTACCCCATGTCGTATTGCCGTACATTGATGGCAAATTGGGCAAACGGGGCACGACCGGAACGAAGTTGATCAAAGAGAGGAGACTGATCAAGCACGTTGATATCGTTAAATGAACCGGGTATCCCAAAGAAAGCATGCCAAATCCACAAATCATATGAGGCAACAGCTTCAAGTATGATGGTGGGCTTCCAACCTAAACTCTTCGAGCTTTCAATTTATTTTCCCAAATAAAATCTGTATACCTTTGTTGCCATCTAACATTCCAAATGGACTTTATCATGTCTGGTGCTCGCTCGCCAATTTCAAGGGCATGCGTGTTGCCCTCCTATACCAAATTCGGATCCTCCCAAGTCATATCCAAATTTCGCATGCGAGAAAATATACACCTAACATGAATCGGTATCATTTTGTTAAAATTTCAGAGATAGATATATATATATATAGGGAGCATTTCTAATGAGGGCTCCCTCATTTCGCTACAATGAGGGACTTAGCATTTTTCCAACTTTCCGGATCAAATTTCGACGATCCGAACCGCTCAATATTTTTAAATTATGTTTTCACGGTCGAAGGCAAGGATTTGTAAAAAAAAAACTACTCGGAAGGGCTTGATCCGATCAATTTTTGAAAAAATTTCAAAAATTGAT
>JAXBDA010001708.1:0-51027 GCA_036023075.1 Gaultheria prostrata | reverse complement strand
ATGGAGGGGTGTAACTCACGTATTAACCAGCGTTGATTGCATCGCGTGTTTGAATCCTGTTGGGTGTTCTCGGTTGCCTCGGGAGACCCTCCGAGTGCCCCGGTTTCATTCACAAAATTCTCCAACAGAAGTGAAACGAAGATGACAGTAATGCAATTTTTTTTGGGGGGGGAGAGTAAGTACAGTAATGCAATTTGTTTTTTTGCATTCAAAATTAGAGGGAAAAAGGGAGAGAGGCTTACAGAATTTGCGACCTCGAGAATTTGGAGAGAGAGAGAGAGCCCGACGACGAAGAACTCGAAACGGATGATTATGATGCGAGAGGGAGTCAGCAAGGTTTGAAATCTACACTAAAAAGATAGTGAGTATCACACATGTAAACTATAGGAATTAGAAAAAAATAAAAAGTGACCAATAGATTAAAAAATTTAAGAAGACAAAATAGAGATGAAAAAATCAACCTGTTTGAAAGAGAGGAGAAGAAAGCCCACAATCTCTCTATGAAATGTCTCTGTTTTTTTATTCCTTCGATTTTTGGGAGTTTTGGAACTGTTTTGTTTGAAAACTCCATGACACATGTTGAAGCACAGAGATTTGTGGGAACGTGGGTTTGTGGAACGTGGGTAGGCGGTTTTTTTTTTTAATTGCTGGGTAGGCAGTTTGGGCAAGTGTAATTTGACATTCCTGCCCTAGCAGTTAGAAGTTGTGCGGGAAGAGACAGTTTTTTTTTAAAGAATTGAAGGGGTAGTAATGGAAATTATTTTTGTGACAGACTTCAAAATTGGGTTACACCAAACTTGTATTCTCCCTTTATATATTAGAATAGATTAAAGGGCAAGAACATTCCGCTAACTTAAAAAACCCAAAAAGTTAATTTATTACGAAAATTGAGGTAATTACTTTCTCAAAATACATCATATAAGAAGCCGTGAAAAACCAGAAAGCCAAAAAAACTCCCTTAGTGGAACACCCACTGATCCTTGCTGGTAAATAAAGTTCAGCTAAGAGGTCTACCACATGAACTAACCACCGTTTACATTCTTACCGGTAATTAAGTACCTAAAAACTAGACTGGTCCATAAATTTTTCTATATTTAATATACACCAAATAGTATACTCATAGTTGGGCTCAACAAATAATTTGAGGAGTTAGAAAAAGCGGAAAAACTCATCTCCAATGCCATACTCAGTCTGTGCGTCCGAGCCTTCCATTTTGGTTTTGGACGATTCAGATTTGAAGAGAAAAAAAGGAGAGAGAAAGAGGAGAGAGAGTGTTTTAATCTCGGCCATCCAATACACTTTTGGACGGTTCAGATGCAACGTTTGAGTACCACGTAGGCTCGGCCACGTGGTACCTGGTAGGTAACACTCTTTCCATATGCTTATTAGTATTACTTACAAATGTGTAATTTTAATTAATATTTGGATAGAAAAAGGAAGTATAACATTGAAAATGACACAGCCAAGTAAAGTTTTTGACCTAAATCCCCAAATATGTGGTGTTGTAGAGCATCTCTGCCCTTTATCCAAATTTGTACCCAATTTTGAGTGAAAACTTAATTTGGTATGGAGCACTCCAATGGGCTAAAGCAAATTTAGACATAAATTTGAGTAAAAGCCTCATTAATGGGATTGTTGTAAATTTGAGGGGGAGAAAATTACCTTCAAAATTTGATGTTGGGTTTAGTTCTCACCAAATTTGGTGAAGAATTTGAGTAATATCAAATTCGGTGAACGAGTGGAGTAGGGTTTTTGGTGTTTTTTATTCAAATTTGAATTTGATATAGGATTTGGATAAAGAGTGGAGATGCTATAAGAGCATCTTGCTCTCCAATCTTTACTCATTTCTTCACTTAAACCATTTTTTGGGTAAAAAGAGCAAAATCTCATCTCTAATGATATACCCATTTCTCTACCCTATTTTGGAGAAATAATCTGTTTTATCTACCCATATTTTTAAAGGCAAATCTTATATTTCATATTTACAATGTTGCCACTATAAGCCTTTTTTTAAAAGTAAAAATGGGATTTTGCCCTTGGAAATGTTGGTTGTGTTTGGTTTGAGTTTTGGTTTTTGTAATGATTAGAGGGAGAAATAAGAATAATAATTAAAAAAATAAGGATTAATGATTAGAGAGAGATAAAAAGAAAAATAAAAATAATATTTAAAAATAAAAATAATAATTGAATAATAATTGAGAAAATTGGGTCTTCAAAACACAAAACGAACAAGGCCGTCATATCCAAAATGAGTTTTTACTTCAATTTTGACTCAAATAAGGTATAAAAAAAAGATATTTTATGAAAATTCGTTTATTCCGTGGAGGACTTGGAGGCAGCACTTGAGCCACTCAACTCACTCACCGCATTCCGAGAGTCATCGATTCGTTCCAATTCTCATTACCCATTTCCTCCTTCAGCGTTGCAACGTACATCCTCTCCTTCAAATTTCAAAACCAGGTACTCATCTCAAAAGTTCTTCTATACCTGCATAGTTGTGTTACAATTTGATTTGGCATAATTTTGAGAGCTTATTTTTCTAGTTCAGGGGGATAGAAGGAAGAAGAGGCAGCTGGAAGAATGGCTTATTTGCGACACTCAAATATCAGTACCAATGTTTCTGCTCTTCCGTTGTCACTACCAAGGGTCAGAACCATTGTGGGTTTAGCTGGAGGTCAGTTGATACTTCTTTGGGGAGCTTTGTACATCATGACATGAAATTTGGTTTCATTCCCAGTAAAGTATAATATGCATGTGTTTTGGTGCTTATTGAAGTTCAATCTAAATCTGCCTGTTGGGGATCTATATTTGGTTCGTGGGATTTGGTACTTAGTGAATTCTATTGTTAATATTGTTGGAGTAATCTAATTTTGCTTATTAGGTTTTGTATTTCAGTTATTTTACCCAATAATTCATTAGGGACTTTCTATGAATGTCAACTAAGTATCCTACGTAACTCGCTCCAGGTTGTTCCAGCATTTGAAAACCAGAGTCATTGTTTGAGAAATGATCAATATGAGTCAGACTCAATAAAAATGAATCAATTCTTTTTTCTCTCGTGAGGGTGGAGAACTCCATGAAGAAGTCTATGTTGGCAGTTTCAATGAATTGACTGTCCAGGAACCAGGCTTCTATTTTATTATCAATCAAATCTTCATCCACATTCGCGTCTTTTCCTTTTGTTATCAATGAGAAATTTGGCGGGATGCACTAGAGTCTAATGGCTTTCGGATAAGCAGGAGTAAGACTGAGTATATGGTTTGCAAGTTTAGTGGTACCAGTAGTGTGTCCAAAGAAAGAGTGATGATTCAAGACCAGGAGTTACCAAAGAGTGATCATTTCAAGTATTTAGGCTCTATTATTAGTCAAGATGGAGAAATTGCAGAGGATGTGACCCATAGGATCCAAGTGGGGTGGCTCAAGTGGAGAAATGCTACTGGTGTATTGTGTGACAAGAGGGTACCCACAAGATTGAAGGGTAAATTCTATAGAACTGCCATAAGACAAGCGATACTTTACGGGACAGAATGCTGACCTATTAAGAAACAACAGGTAAACAAGATAAGTGTAGCGGAAATGAGAATGTTGAGGTGGATGTGTGGTAAGACTAGACGAGATAGGATTAGAAATGAAACAGTCCGCGAGATGATAGGTGTAGTACCTATAGAGGAGAAGTTGAGGGAAAATAGGCTTAGGTGGCTTGGGCATGTCTATCGGAGACCCGCGGATGCAATAGTTAAGAGAGCGGATAGGATAGCTTTGAGTAGCAATGCTCCGGGGAGGGGAAGACCCAAATTGACATTAAATGTGGTAGTGCGCAAGGATTTGAGTCTACTAGGGCTAAGTGAGCAAGCAGCACTTGACAGAGCTCAGTGGAGGAAAAGGATTCATGTAGCCGACCCCAATTGATTTGGGACATAAGGCTCGGTTTGGTTTGGTTTGGTTTTAAGAGCAAAAGACACTTTAAGGAAGGGAAATAACTTGCTACACCATTTTGGTGTAGCTCTCTCTCTCTCTCGTCAAGTTTGAAGAATGAGAAATGAGAAATGGCTCTTCTAATTTTCAACTCATCTAATCTATTTTTTGTGACGGTGAGTTTATTATTACTTTTCTTTGGCAAAGTGGGTCCCTCAGAGTTAAAGAAGTGGATAAAAATGATCTTTGAAGAGTCCCTCGGAGTGCACTTGTTTCAAGTAGCTCTTCAACTTGCCAGGTAATCAAAGCTGAATTTGGTGTTGAATTTACTACCTCCCTTGGTGATGCCCTAAAGCCTAGATGATTTTGTAGAAAATAGCAATTTGAAACCATTTAGAAGAATGATTGTTAAAGTTGTGCTTGGCGCGTCCCCCCTCCCCCGCTCTCGATGTATCCTTATCGAGATTCTTTAATAAAATTTCTTTTACCGACAAAAATAAAATAAAATTTGTGCCTAGCGCGCACTTGGCTTGGGGCCTTGAGGCCCAACTCGTCTCATGGTTTGGACCTCAAGGAGTGTGGGGCAAGGCATCATGAAAGGACCCACGATAGGCACTTGAGGCGCGCCCCCCTCATTGTTGTTGCTTCTTCAAAGTTGCTTTGAAAAATGAAGAAACGCCTTACAAGGCAAGCTCTAAAATAATAAAAGAAGATTGCAAACTTCTTTTACAACGTATCGAAGTCTTGTAATCCATAGGCTTCGACAAGACAATCAAAAGTCTCTCTAATTCACTATCCTGTGCCAGTCGAAGTCTCGAGTATTCGTGATTTGCCGATTGAAGTCTGGTACTTTCTCTCGCGCTCTCCTCGCCTCCTCTTGCAATTTATAAGAGCTCTTTTTTTTTTGGACGTTTTTCACCTCAAAGTATGTGAATGAACTTTGTCAGAACACTACCAAAGAAGTTCGCTATATTTGTATATGTGTACAGTTGATCCGAAGTAAAACTTCAATTTGTAGGTAGACAGAAGAAACTTGTTAAGATCACAAATGATAATTTGCAAATAGAGGCTCATTCCTCGCATTTTGGTAACAATGATAAGCAGGGGATCTTGTAATACAATACTTCGAATTCATCAAACTAGCTTCTTACATCAGTTATTTATATATTTTTTACTTAAATGGAGGTATGTCCAGATTCTTCAACTATTCAAAGTTAGGATCCTAGTAATAGAAATGAATCATATGAGTAATGTTAATAATAACAGGCTTAATGTTGCCACTTTGTTCACCTAAACAGTTGTTGAATGGGCCGGCCTATACTTTTAATGATATCTTAGTTGGTTCAGAGAACTGTTCATATGTGCATGAATCCTTGTCAATGGATTAAAAGGGTTTGTGATGGAGTTTGCTTCTTTTTAGGACGACATTGTTTCCTTTATCATCGTGCTTTTATTTCTTTGCATTGTAGAAAGAGCTCTCTCTCAAAGATTATACTCGAAGGAACTTAACTTTTTTCCAAAGAGAAGATCCTACAGCACGATACCAAAGAAAGTGACCTTTCCAATCCCAAGAAGCAGTCGTCCATCAGACTCTGGTGGCAGTAAAGATGAACCCTCTGATGATGCCAAGGCATGTATCACCTCCTTGTGAAGGAAAATAATGTTTTGTTCTTCCATGCTAAGTTGGCTTGTAGGAATCCTTTACCTTTTTGTATGATGATTCAGTATTTTATATATTTTGTGTCGGTTTCATATTTGAACCCTCCTGCAACTTTATAATCAACCCCTTTTCACCAATTGAAATTTCATCCCTCTTGTGTAGGACAACTCCTTCCATATTCTCAGAAAACCTGACCAGGAGATCTACAAACCCGAAAAGACCCAACAAAAATCATCTTCAAAATCTCAAACAACTGAGATGCTAAAATAGAGCCATCCTCATTTGACCCCCTTCAATAAGCTTCTTGGATTCCCATAGCACATTGATATCTCCTGCAGATCCCACAACACCCAAGGACATCCAGGAAGCCCATCTATCATTCTTATTAACCTGAATTGAAGACACAAAATTTGGTTTCCATTTCATGAAAAATGCCTTCAAGTTTTCATTGCGACTATTGTAGGCTTTAATGGAAGAATCAAGTTTTCATTGGCGAGCTTTAATCTTTGTCATCTGGATGCAACTATGCAAGTAGCCAAGTAGTCATATCCATTACTTAATCCTACTGCAGACGCCATTTGGATACTCAAGGAAGGATGTTTTGTTGATTGGACTTGGAGTTACTCTAGCTGGCATTGGACTGAAAAGTGGACTGGAGGTGCATTTCCTTCCTTCTCCCATTTATTTGTTGGTTATACGTTCTGGCCTTTCATCTTCTTTGCACCGTTGTACATTAACTGTAGCTCTATTTGTATTATTAAATTAACTCTACAGTCAGACAGTGTTTGACACTCAGTTTGACCCTATGAAGCACAGATACTTCGAAATAGGCCCCGTATGCATATCGGATGCAGATACGCATGCCATGCTGCTGGATACGTATCTGATAGGCCAAATAAGTATTGAATATTTGTAGTATTAATTTCTACTCTCTCCGTCCCTTTTATAGTGTGTACATTTCCATTTTGGGTTGTCCCTTAATAAGTGTGTGTTTTGAAAAGTTAGTGGGTACATTTCCTGTTTTGCCCTTAAAAGTAGACTCCTTTTTAAAAAGTTAGTGGGTATTATTATATTGATAAGGGTAAGTAATGGAAAGCAGATGTAAAAGTTGTAAAAGTTTATGTGAGAGAAAAATAGTTGGAATTCCCGGGTAACACATTTAAAAAGGGACGGAGGGAGTATTTTAGATTCGGCTACGATACTTCCGGAATACATGAGGGATACAAGAGGATAAGCCTGGGATACGCGAGGCTCCATGTCTTTTGATATTTTTTAATTTTGGGGGGTATTTTTGCTCCTTTCTAATCGTTTTTTTTTTTAATCTTTGTTAGTTATTATTAAATATTCTTCTTAACAAAAACAGTCATTGTTGCTACCCGTCTCCGGTTGTCTTTTCTGAAGAAGTGTTTATCTTTAGTTTGTTATAGGTTCGGCTTCTAGTATGTTACCTCGATATGATGAAGTTATGATTTATGTTTGCTTCTTGGTTGCTTGCATATTCCATCACAATGTTCTGATCACTTGTCGAGTATCAAGTATTCGATTGAAATAATGAGGTGAATTTTCTCATACATTTGGTTTTACTTTTGTATACTAAATTCATGAAAATAGCATTTTTTACAATTGTATCCTTAACCTACTTGTTTAAGTTTTGTTGTATAGCCGTATGCATATCTTATCGTACACATATCTTGTATCCTTATTCATGCTTCCTAGGTCAAACAATTTATCAGGTTGGGATGTCTGTGTTTAGTTGTGCCTACTAGATAAAAGGTTTTTTTCTGCAAGATTTGCAGGTTAGACCTGCAAAGGTGAAAAAAGTTCATAGAATTTCATCTTGTGTGTTCATGGAATATGGTAAAAGCCCATCAATGAGCTTCGTAGGAATTGTTCATTGCATGGTTTTTCATTGTGCATTTAGTCTGAGTAATTATCCAGCGCTCCTGGAGTACCAAGTGGCGTTGACTACCGGGTACTCCCAACCATTTACGTAATGAGAAATTATCCAGTTGGGACGGACAATTATGATTCACTTTGTTGGGTGGTTGGGAGACAAGGAATGACTCTCATTGTCTGGTGGCGATTCCTGACTCAGCACATTGCCCCAGTATACTTTCCATGGAGGACTCTAGCCAGCACTGTGAGATACATTGTTATCGGTCTTTGTGGCATCGGAGGCGCCAATACAGGAGGCTTGAGAAGATACCCTTTTATTTTGTCAAAAGCCTGTTGGCATTCATCATTCCATTCTGTTGTTTCATTCTTTTTTAGTTGCTTAAAAATCGGCTCACAGGTGGCGGTGAGCTGAGTAATGAACCTTGCAATGTAATTGGGCCTCCACTCCTTTTATTTGTGGGGAGTACCACATGGTACTCCTGGAGTACCCAATAATTAGTCATTTAGTCTTGTATTTTCTTGTGCAGTTTTTGGGAGTTGATCCCTTGCAAGCTGGGAATGTCGTTCAGTTGGTCTTAGTCTTGGGCCTAACAGTTGGATGGATTTCAACATACCTCTTTAGAGTCTCAAACAAGGAAATGACATATGCTCAACAATTACGTGACTACGAAAACAAAGTCATGGAAGTAAGTTTTTACTTTATACAGCTTTAAGAGTTGGAAAATTCTTGTTTCCTAAATGAAACATGCGTATTGTGCTCAGATATTACCAAAAAAATTGTAAAGAAAACTGAAAACTATAATTTCTCATGCCCATGTGTATTTTTCGTATGTTGCCCTTTTTGTTCATCTGCTTAAATGTTGCACTTCCTATTTCTCTGTATTATATCTCTAGGGAGTATGGTATGTATAAAAAACAGTCCATCTCGCTGATTGGAAAAAGAAAAAAAGGTCCATCTCAAGAGGTTCCATTGATATGTCGTTCAGCATTAGTGACCGAGTGGACAGGCAAAATATCCACACTCTCAGACCAATATCTAATTCTTTCAGCAAATTGGGAGGGAAAAATTTATAGCAGTATTGTAAATATTTTTAAATTCGAAAAGTGACAACTAGGACTGTAGATGAGACAAGTCATGCTTTGTAGTGGGCTCTTAAAGCTTCACTTGAAAACTTGGTGACCTTCAGTCTGGTCAAGCTTTGCTTCTTAGCAGTTTGAGCTGGTCTTAAATGACCTTCAATCAACTTAATCATGAACTCAGCTCTAGATGCACCTGTTTCCAATGCAGCCCTAGAATTCAGTTATATCTATGGAGCCAAGCTCCAAAAAGAACACTGAACTGAAAATGTGCTTCTAGGTTTGCTTGTTTTAAACGCGTCGATCCTAACTTGCTTTTACTGAGACGAGCATGGGTCAAGTTCAAGTAGTTTGATTTGTATTGCTCGTCAAAAGAACAAAATGAAAAATTAGAGTTTTGCGTTCCACAAACGTACGCTACCCTCAAAGATGTCACCGTCTTATATTGGTGGACATATCTTCAACAGGCAAGGGATTCCTTACAAGGTTGTTCTCATGTTTTGAAACTAATACGTTTGTCAGCCTTATTCCTACCTTCTTCTCTGTCTTCTTATTCGTTCTGTAACTTTTTTACTTGAAGAAAATTCCTTCCTCTTTTGGGGCTACCACTTTGCTGCCCTTGTGTCCGGGAAATCCCCTTTGCATGTTTAGCGACACAAATTCAGATAAAATTATTCCATGCACAAATTTGGGGCTAAATTTGAAGGTGTGTTGGTATGTATTTTGCAGAAGCGATTGGAAGGGTTGAGCGAAGCAGAATTAGAAGCATTGCTTGAACAGGTAGAGGAAGAGAAGAGACGCCTGGCTACCGGTGAGCAGGTCAACTAATTGTCACAAAGCATATCCCTGTTGTCTGCTCTAGAAACTCTTCTTGCAGTTAGTACATAAAGACTACCTGGTTGTATAGAATCATGAATTTTTTCAGCTACTAAGTTATATATGAAATTTCGGATGGTTGATTTCTAGCCATTTGAGAGGAGGCTTCCGGCTTCGCCTTATAGCAATGTAATCACAGATGAAATCATGTGGAAAGAAGAGTGAAGAATAATGAGTAGCTGGCATGTAATGTTTGCCTTCTGGTTTCATGGGAGAGCTGACTGGAATCCTTTCTTAAGAGGAAAGCAGGTAGCTACCAGTACCACCACACCAAGCCACCTCTCTTTCCACCATTGCTGCTGTGTTCGCTATTCCCTCGTGGTTTTTTTGTCTTTTAGTGAAATTTAATGTGTAAAATTTCCACTGTAAAAAAAAACGAGGTGTGGAAATCACAATCCTAAAACTTAGTTGCTCCCCGTTCCGCTAACAAAATAAGTACTTAATTTTAACCAATAAGAACCCATGTTCCACTAATTTTTTACCTTCTTTATTCTACATTCCCAAAATTTGTCTTTTTTTTTATCGCTTATATCTTACAATTTATAATGAATTTCATTATTTTCCGAACTTTGTATAATATAATTAATTGAGATATATCAAGTAAGATCTATATTGCAGATTTTTTAAGATCATATTGAAATATATAAGTAATAAAAAATGGCACACCAAATAAGTGCTTATTTTCTAAGAACCGGAACAAAGGTTCTTGTTTCCCCTTCCAAACACCCGAAACAGAGGTTCTTGTTTTCTATGAGGTCGCATATTCAAATCTTGGGGAGGCTAAATATTTCAAATGTTAGGAGCTTAGGGAGGTTTTGTTCGGTCGTTAACTTCAAGGCCCTGAAATCAATCGAGATACGCGCAAAATGGCTTCAACATTCAGTTATAAAAAGAAATGCTGATTTTATCATTCTTCAACCAATTTTAAGTTGTGGACTGTAGATCCAACTTACTATAATTTATCCATTTATGATTTCGAAATAACCAAAAGGGTGATACTCCATTAATAAAACTCAGTATGAAGGAGCATTGACTTTAACTTCGACCCACTCAAAAAGTTGGGTGGAAAGTGGAAACCATGCACCCTAATATGTATCCAAAATTAGGAAAAAGAATCTACTTTTAAAAACAATTTTCCAATACTAGTTAGGGGTCGTTCCAATGCCACCGTCTTAAGGATCTCTTAGTTTTATTTTTATTTAAATTATTTTTGCGTTTGTTAGTTTTGCGTTAATTTTTTTATAATTATAAATTTGTCTCGACGAGATAAATTGGAATTGGGTACACTTCTGACTTTTACTTATATATATTGAAAATATCCAAGAAAAGAGAGCTTAAGCGGACTTAAGTTGTCTTTCCCTAATAACAAAAGTGTCTTTCCCTAATAACAAGAGTGGTTAGAAGGCATCCATAATGAATTTTTTTTTTTTTGACCATCATCCATAATGATTTACTATTAAAGAAATTTGTAGTATCACAAATACTGTTGCATAGTTGTCCAATTTTTTGAGTGCTGAATGATTTGCAATGAGAGAGTGACACCATACCTAGCAAATATTTGAAATTCGCATAAATATGTTATGTTACAAATAAGTTTTCCCAAATTTTATCATGAAGTATATTTTCATACTTACTTTGGCATAATGACATAAATATGGTTTTGGACAATTTCTAAAAACTTTTCTTGTTTCCAACGCTTTTAGAATAATAAGATAATAATCCACCCATCATAGTATTTTTTTAGTTCTTCGAGAATTCAACTTTTTTAAAAAACACATGATTTAGCCTCATTTGGCCTAACTTCTTATCGATTAAAGTTGAAAAAGTTTATATAAGATGACGAAAAGACTGTTTATCATCTTATACGAACTCTTTTCTACTTTAAAATCTATAGTTTTATACTTTTCTAATTCCTTAGCAGAATCGTGTGATGTAAAATTCATACCAAAATCTACTAAAAATTAAGAAAAATAACAAAAACACCATGTCAAAAAACCCTAAAAAAGTTCGGCCAAATGGGTCTTTAGAGCTACTAACTTTCTACTAGTGTCCTTGAGCTTGAAACGGGTCATCCATTTCTTTTTACCTTTGTACTTGGCTCTATTTCACATTTATGCAGAAGAGCAAAATAGGAATGATTCCCAATTATTCTTTTTCAGTTTTCATTATGGACAAATATTTTCAAAAATTTCAAAAATAGAATAATTAACTTTTTTTTTTGGTTGAGGAAATGAAATAAAATTAAACACCGAAGACTTATCTCCCTTACGCCTTACTGGCTTACTCGTCTGTTGACTCGCACACATGTCTCACTCTCTGGTCCGTGTTTCAAGATGAGCCGAATGGAGAGCCCATTGACCGGTGCCGGGACTACATACTTGTATTTTAATAGGGTTTTAATAGGGGTATGTGTGCAAAAACGGTAGGCCAGGGGAGTTGCCAAGAAGAAGTATAAAAGAAATAAAGAAGCTAGGTAGGTGGACCAGCTACGAATAGATAAATATTAGAGGAGATTGATTAGGGCATGTCCTATCATTAGGTTGGTGGTGTCCTCAAGCGACCTCTGCTACGTTTGCCTAACCCTTGTTCCATGCCTCCCCATGTGCTCCAACCCAATAACAAAAATTAGGAATATGTGCTAAAGTGACTTTAGTTTCATCTAATGTCTATGCAATTGGCCTTGTCGAGATTATATTACATGGGCCGACATTGACTTTTCGGAGCTCTAAAGCGAAGATTAGAAGAACCCCTTGAAATGATCATCAGTCTCGGTATTGTACTTTCCTTTTTTTTTTTTGAATTGGCTTGGTCTCACTATTGCACTTTGCGCATACTCTTCGAGAAGGAAATCATGCGGATGCACTTGCAAATACGAGCACAGATCAGGACGCGCATCTCTGTTACGGTTCCCAAAGAAGATTCAAGCCATGCTAGGGTTGCTATT
Source organism: Gaultheria prostrata (assembly GCA_036023075.1). NCBI lineage: Eukaryota > Viridiplantae > Streptophyta > Magnoliopsida > Ericales > Ericaceae > Gaultheria > Gaultheria prostrata. Next base: position 38,659 of record JAXBDA010001708.1, on the reverse strand, counting down.
GTGAGTGGAGTTGCCCTTAGTTTTTGCTTGCTGCCTTACATATTTTCAGGTGTACCACAAATAAGAAACCCATAGTAGTCTTCCCTAACATGAATGTTGTTGTACTAACCACTGCTAGATGGATAGAAAATTTATGCACCGTCCTTCCACAACAGGTGTATTACGGAAATGCTAAGGACTCATAAAGTTTACTCAGAAATGGAAAATGATTTTCATACGCCTCTCTTATCTCCAAATACTCCATTTATTGTCTTTATTCACTTTTGAAAGTACCAAATTACCCCTCATATGGAAAAAGTGACTCATGAGGTAGGGGTAATTTGGTAATTTCAAATTGAATAAAGACAAAAAGAGAAAGTTTGGGGGATAAAGGGGTGTGAAAATCATTTTCCCCATAAAAAAGTCCAGAATTTGAAATCAGTAGCTCAGATTCACTGCCACTGATTTCAAATTCTGGACAATTTCTATGTATTTACGTAGCAATATTGGGTATATTATCATCCTCCATACCCCCACCAATTTAAATATCCAAATGACCCTCAAAAAAGGGGGAAAAAACATTAAGCTGATTAACCAAATGACGAAAACAAAATCCAAATTCAAAAATTCCAAAAACATTCATTGAGTCGATCATTTAAAGAAATACCCAACAACATTTTACAACCACCATTGGGCATAAGTTTATCAATATCTTCCAACAGGCTGTTATATGCCAAACAAACTCATACCCTTCACCCTCCCACCCCCCACAAAAATCTCCATTGACACTGCAGACAACAAGAAAATAGCTAAGGCACCATTTTCTTCTTCTTCTTCTGATGGGAAACGCAGCAGCATCATGTGCACCATCAATAATCTGCAGCAGTACAGGAGTAGTCAAGGTCATGTTCGGCGACGGAACGCTGGAAATCTACACAAGGCCGGTGAAAGCAGCGGAGCTAATGCTAGAAAACCCTGGACATTTCGTATGCGACTCGAGCCATCTCAAGGTCGGTCACCGGATACCGGGACTCTTAGCCGAGGAAGAACTCGACCGCGTTAATCGCCGCCACGGCCAACAAAGACTTTATTTTCTCCTCCCAATGGAAATGCTCTACTCAGTGCTAACAAATGAGGAGCTCACTTCTCTTAATCGCAAGGCGTCCAAGGCATTGAAGCAACAAGGCCACCAAGGAGGAGGAGGAATTGGGTACTTGAGTACTTTTCCAAAGATATTCCCTGCTTCTTTTGGCGAGTTTTGTCTGTTTCCGAATAATTATTCGGAAACAGACAAGACAACGTCGGGTGTAACCACTACTGCTGTCAGCAACAGCAGTAATGGTACAGAATCTGTGACGAGACAAAGGTCGTGGATTCCAGCATTGGAGACCATTGTTGAGACTCCGCCGCGTAGGCTAATTGGATGACAAAATTTGATCTCTATTGTTTTTGTCTTTTTAATGTTTTGGGAAATGCTAGGAATAATGAAAACGTTTGGTCATGCTTACGTTTTGTTGTAATTGTGGGGAGAACTTATATTTTGAAAACAAGAAGGTGCGGTACCCATCGTGTGTACAATCATACGTAGCTTTGTTATGCCGTTTAAATTCATCGTATTATTTTTTGATTGTACATGATGTAAATACCCCCACTGATTCATCGTGGAGTATGGTATGAAACTATGAATTATAGTAACCTAATAGTATAAGCAAGTTCAGTTCAAATATACATAATCTTCATGATTGTCCATCCATTTTAATTAAACTTTGGAATCATTGGATGTTTGTTCTGTTGTTATCTTCGTGATCCCAAGATTAGTCAAAGTTCTCGTAATACGCGATTAAAAAAGGTGTTTGGCGTGCTTCCTTTCCAAAGTAGATAACAAGTTCTCCTGGCGCGATGCCAGCGGCCTCTTCAACCCATATTCCACCACCCTCTTCCACAACTACCTTGTACCATCGCTTCCACCACAGCCACCTACTCTTCCACAACCACCGCTCTTCCACAATCCGCTTCGCCTTTCCTCTAAGCCTGGAGATGTGTGTTTTCAGCTTTAAGAGATTGCAGTTTTGGAGATCCAAAAGTTTGGAGGTATTCGCTGTAAATCAAAATAGTTGAGATAGAAATTTATTTTTCGATTGAATCATCGATCTTCTGGTTTTCTTGAAGTGTTATTCTTTTCCTCTTTGTGTGTAGGAAACACATACATGGTGCTTCAATTCTTACTTTGATATGAATAAAACCCTTACGGCCTGTTTGCCGACAGGACATAGACGACGAATATGCTATCACCTGGTTAGTGTTCGAGGTAATAGCATATTCGTTAAGAGCATGACTCTAATGTCTTGATGTAAAGGAAAATTATCCTATTTAATTTGTTTATCTTTTCCTTAAGGGGTCGTGCTTAAATTCCTGTCTTACGGCATTTTTACAGGAATTTTTTTCCCTGATTAAAAAAAAAATGCACTTATTTGTTTACCTATTAGAGCATCTCCAATAGGCTAGCCCAACAAACTAGCCATCTTGTCCCATCATATAGTGGTGTAGCACGCCAAAAAATATCACTTCTACCCGACAGACTAGTCACTTGGCTGAACAAAAAAAAAAAAAAAACTGATCGTCTTTTACCCAGAAAACACGTGAACCACACGCAAAGAGTGAGATCCACTCTCACCCACGCGCAACATTTAGCCGGCGCATGAGAGCTCCATAGCACTCCATCGGCGATGGACATTGCTTTGAAGAGATCGTCTCGACAAGAGATGCTAGAATCTGGCACCAAAAAGATTTTAGGATCAAGTTCTCGATGGCTCATTTTTTCCCGATGATTTGTTTTTTTGCAACGAAGTTCCTGGACCATCGCCGAAGCTTTATCAAGCCGACGATGATGATTATACACACCGGCGATGCTCTATTCTTCTTCCATCTGAGAGTGAGAGATAGAGAGAGGAGAGAGAAGGTAGCTGACGTGGTAGAGTTTCTCGCCAGATCTCGCCAAGGCTGGCGATGTACTATAGCTCCGTAGGAAATGCCAAGGGGGATGCCGATGCTGCCGGGATTGGATTGGGGAGGTTTTCCTCAATGTTTTGCCTAAAATGATGAAGTAGAGAGATAGTTGGAGATGCTTTTAGAGCATCGTTATCAGGATACATATTTTAACTTTTAACCAAATATAAAGAGCTAAACCCCCTAAGAGCATCAATATCAGATTTACCAATTTAGCTTTTGAGTTAAATGTAGAGAGCCAACCCCCTAAAATCAGCCTCACCAAATTATTCATCAAATTTGTTAAACTTCTAACTTTGCTACAATACCGCACCAATTTTGGTGCGATATTGTTCACTCACCAATGCACTGTTCACGCACTGTTCACTTTTTTTATTATTACTTTTGGGGAGTAGGAGTAGAAAGAAAGAATAGTTTAATATAATGAAGTTAGAATAGAGAGTCTGATTTTATGAATTTTTTGAAAAGTGACTTGTTAATTTATAAAATGTGTTTTTGAGGTTAAATTTGGTATTTTTTTTGGTGAGGCTGATAAGGATGCCCTAATACCCCCTAAAATCAGCCTCACCAAATCATTCATCAAATTTGTTAAACCTCTAACTTTGTTACAGTACCGCACCAATTTTGGTGCGGCGCTGTTCACTCACAAAGGCACTATTGACTCTTTTTTTTTTATTACTTTTGGGGAGTAGGAGTGGAAAGAAATAATAATTTAATATGATGAAGTTAGAATAGAGAGTCTGATTTTGTGAATTTTTTGAAAAGTGGCTTACTAATTTATAAAATGTATTTTTGAGGTTAAATTTGATACTAATTTTTTTGGTGAGGCTGATAAAAATGTTATTACCCCATCAAAATATATACTATTGTACTACATGTTTATCTTCAGAACCTCAGTAATTTCTCTGACATTTACTTTTTGACAACAATAATGATATATACACACACTTTCAACCACACACCCTCTCACATGTGGTGGGGCCCACTGTGGGTCCCACATGGTGTGGGCCCCACCACATATGAGAGGGTGTGTAGTTGTGTGTGGTTGAAAGTGTGTGTATGTATCATTATTGTTTTGACAAGGCAAGTTTTACATTTTTTCTACAGCGGGGTGGGATAGGGTAGGGTAGGGTAGGGGTAGGGGAGTCCAGATCTTCTATGCCGATAAACCTTTTGTGTTTCTATGCCAAGGATTTTGGGCTGTTGAATTGTGAATTAAAACTCCTCGGCACAGGGACACATGGGTTTTTCGGTATAGAGAATTTGGGATGGGGGTAGGGCCGAGCTCCCAGTGTGGAGTAGCTTCAAGGAGCAAAATCAAGTGGTTTACTGTAATTTTTTTGTCTTTATTCAAAAAAAAATCGCAATTGTTAATTTCGCATCAAATTTTTATGGTTTATTGATTCGTCTCGATTTTTTGTAATGAACATTTTTTTAAATTTTGATAATAATTTCCTACGTTTTAGATTCCTCTCGTAGAAACAAACCAGATCAACCACAAGAAATAGACGCAAAAGTAACAAATGCAATTTTTTTTTAAAATAAAGACAAAAAAAAAAACGAAACCATTTTAGTTTATGGAAAATGCTAACGTGTGCCTATTGGGCACACGTTAAGGTTGAAAAAGTGTATTGAAATGTGTGAAAAGTGTATTGGAATATGTAAAAGTGTATTGAAAAGTGTAAAAGGTGTATTGAAGTGTGTTGTTTTTATTTGTTTGTGTGCTTAACGTGTGCCTATTGGGCACACGTTAGCAAGATCCTTAGTTTATTTAGGCCCGAAACATCTACTCTCTTACATTAACCAAAACATCTTCTCTCATCCATAAACCAAAACAAACGGAGATATTGTGTGTAGTTGGTATAGTAACGAGATTCATTAATGCTTCATACGCATACACACTCTCACGTACACCAATTTTGAATTGCTGACACGTGTTTTTTTCTCTTTTTTGACTTCCAAAGCCGGAGGACACTAGTCAGCAATCCAAAATGAGTGTGAGCAATGTGTGAATGAGAGAGTGTGTATGTAGCATTACTCAGCGAAATTTTGGGTTTTGATTCTGAATTCTGATAGAGGAAAAGTTCATTCTTTTTACAATAAATTTAAGGACCTTGCTAGGATACCAATTGATTTGCACCAAAAATGTACAAAGCTGGCCTACTTTTAGGTTCCACATAAATAATATAAACTGTTCAATAATTTTTAGAATGTCCTTGCAAAAAAATTAGATAAATTGGATATGTATAAGTGATTGATCCGAACTCTAAATTTTTCATTTCAGAATTTAGAATCCTAACTTCTAAATGAAAATGTAAAATATTGAATCGCACACTCACGCATATCCAATTGAGTTAATTTTTTTACAAAAACACTTGAAAAATTATTGAACGATTTGGATAATTTGCATGAGACCAAAAAATGAACCGCCTTTATGTACATTTTCGATACAAAATGGGTCGGTACCCATATCGTTATCGTAAATTTATTCTCCAGAAGTGTAAAAATTTTAAAAAACTTATCACCAAAAAATCTCTACCACAAGGAACAAAAAAGAATTGTCCAAATCATTTATTCCACTTTTGAACTGGCAAATACGAGTAGTAGCCATCAAACCACAGGAACACTCCAGTTAAATAAAAAATAAAAATACAAACAGTTTAAAAATTTTAAAAAAAAAAACACTGAAATTACATTTCTATCCTGCACCACCGCTACAGATCCCCGTGATAGACAATTGAAATCTACAGAGAGCTCCTGCACTTGAATGCGGCGCCTCCGCCACTTGCTGCGGCGGCAGAACCCTCCCGTCGGCGAACAACATTTGCCCGTCCCGCGGCAGAGCAGCAGCACCGTCAAGCTCCGCCTCGGGACCGAACAGCGCCACGTCGCCGAACCGCCGCTCGACCTCGAGGAACTCCCCGAGGGACGACGGCCTCGACTCGTCGTCGTCCCTGCAGAGGCTCCACCACTTCCGCCTCCGCCGCTCCGCCACCGACACCAACGCCGCCGCCTTCTTTCCTCTAGCCCGCCGCCCTCCGCTGCCACCGACAAGGGAGGTCACGGCGGCGGCGGCCGCATTGTCTTCTCCGCGCTGTGAGGGAACCCTAAAAGTGATTGCTGGGAAGTTGACGCCCATTAGAGTCCCCAACGTCGTGCTTCGGTCATGGAAAAACGAACCTGTTGACTGTACACACACACACACACACAACCGACACAAACATAGATTTTTAATTCTGTAATCACAAATACAAACTGATTCGAATTTCAAAAATCAATTTGAAACAGTTCTCGAGAGAGAGAGAGAGAGAACAATTTGAAATGAAATTCGAAGAAATCAAAATGGACGGTGGATGTTTACCTCGGTGTCGAGATCGGAAAAGGAGGAGGAGGAGGAGTTTGTGGGAGATGACGGCGGCGGAACAAAAGCATTTGCCGGATCTAACATCACGAATTTGCTCTTCCTCTCTCTCCTCCTTTTGGTTTCTCTCTCTTAAAATCTATGCCTATCCGTCGGTGTTAGAGAGAGAGAGAGAGAGAGAGAGAGAGATGATCAGGTTCTGTGAAGCTCTGCAACCAAATTGTGAAATGTACACGAAGAAGAGTCCAAAGGGGAAAGTGTGGAGGCTTCTAAAGTACTATACCCACTACACCCCTGAGAAAGAATTATTTGTTTTTATTTTAGAAAAATCCAACGTTTGGTGTATTAAAATAATTAAATAATTTTTTAAGTATTCCTGGAAAAAATAAAATAAATTGAATACAGATAAGAGTTTGATTAATTTTTTTGTTCAATTCCCTGGTAAGAAACTGAACGAAGAATTGATCAAACTCTTACTAATATTTGACTGTGTTGATTTTTATACAAGGATCTGTAAAAATATTTTAAACCAATTGACCGACTCCGATCATTTATATGAAATCCCGAAAATGGGCCTATACAACTCGATGTACATTTGGTGTACCGGATACGCTTCTAACCCGTTATTTATTGCGGTTTCGGGACTGAACTATTTCTTCCACACCGACATTTTTTTTCTCTATAAAATCAATCATTGTACATTTTTAAATAAGTAATTCATGCAGTTTTTGCAAAGCAAGGGAGCAAGAAGTGTTACTTGTTAATTGCAATAAATTTAAAGCCAACTATTAAACGGTTGGAAGCAACAACGAATGCTATATCAATCACGCTCATGGAAAAAAGAGGAGAAGATCGATTAGGTTCCGTTCCACTGACTCAAAAAGTCAAAAGTCAATTTATTGTGTTTTTCGAGACAGGTCATTCATTCACAATACATCACATAAAAATCACAAAAAATTAACGCGTATTACGAGCTTTCACATAAAAAAACTAAAAAGCAAAAAAAAAACAAGTTAGTGACACCCCCCTAAGATTTGTGTCAAGTGAAATGGAGGAAGGAAATAGCCTAGTGATTGTGGCAATCCTTACCAGGTAAAATGTCTGGGTTTGAGTCTTACAAGTTGCAAAATGTAGCACCCATTCCCCTTCCCCTTTACCCTTCCTAATGATTGACAAAAAAAAAAAAAGCTAAAAAGAAGTGGAGGAAGAAAGGAAAGCGTGTTACTAACCGTGTTTTGGCACTAGACGCTTTTTTTTTTTAAACGGTAGAAAGACCCCTTTGGAGTGACCCTAAGGGCTCCCGATCCGCTGAAAAATGTCTGTTCGAGCCATTTCAGAAGAATAGACCGGCACCACAACACTACCTAGGTATTCGATGGACAAATGATCCTCCACGCTAGTCCTATAATTAGCAGTACTCAAACCTTATCAAATCGTATACGAAAGGGAAAAAACACTAAATTCACTTGCCCTTGTCATCTAAGCAACCACCTTCGGTGGTGCCCAAGACACCAATTGATATTAATGATATGTACTACTATTATAGTACATGTGTTTGGCTCCTTACATGGAGAATTTGCTTCTGAAGCAATTTTTGGTACGAAGTATTTATGACTTCATGTAATCAATATTGTGTACATCGGTGGGATAGGAGGAAAATCAGTGACAACCACCGATGAGGCTCTCAAACCCCACAACTCCGCCTTGAAAGCTAAGGGGTACAGGGTACTTAGTACTTATGTATTCCCTCCGTCCGGATTTGTTGGTCTATTTTGGGATTCAATTTTTTTTCCATTACTTTTTTTCCATCACTTTTTGTGTACTTTCTCTATACTAAATTACCCTTTAACTTTTGGAAATGGACAAACATTTTCGGACTTAAAAAAATATGTTTGTGGACCAACAAATCCGGATGGAAGAAGTAATTGACAACCTCTGTTGTCGGGCAAAATCCCCACCATAAAGTTGATAGACCCTAATGTCTTTCAACAATTTGCACTCAACATCCGAAATCCCAAAGAAAATGGAGAACCATGCATGCTTTCCGTTGTGCACCCCTTGGCAGTCCGATCGTAGTTTGGACCGCCCGAATGCGTTCGACAATTTTAATTTAATCAGGGAGCACCCAAACTCCTCACAAATACTGTAGTCACTGCCGTGAAGGTGAATGGTAAAAAAGAATAAGAAAGTTAGCACGACTTGAACCCGTGTGACCGCTAGGCTATCACCCCTGCTGGTCCAACAGCCTTAATTCAAGGACCACAATGAAGCTTGACATGGAAGCAATACCAGAAGATACGCCCGCTTGCACCAGTTTATAGCTACACTTTGCACATCAATTTAGCCGGTCACGACTCTGGAACCATTCTCAACCATTGTGACTCTATTCAGACAGAACACATGATTCGACCCGATGAAATCAAGATGCCCCTTGATTTCACCCCCAAAAAGAGGCATGACTCCACGATCACATCACAACGTCCCTTGATTTCACCACCCATAAGAGAATGGGAAGCTCAATTGGTGAAGTTATCCAACGTACCACAGTTATGTGATGGAGAGTGGAGATGGGAACATGTGACTGAAACATGCTGCAAAAGTGAGAGGACTCATCAAGCTCAAGGGTCGTAAAATTATGGGCCGATGCTCCAGCTACAGTTTTAGATAGCTAACTATGCCCTGTTTTGTGGGTGGAAGTGGAGCCGTTTATGGGAACCACTCTCAGCTCTGTTCGTTGAGACATGGATTTTCATATGCCATTAATCATCTGAAATTCAAGCCCGTGACTGATAGGTCTGGTAAGAAGTATTAACATAGCACCTGTGTTCGTTTCTGATTCCCAAAACCCCATTTCATTTAAATGTACACCGACATATTTTCTTGCAAATTGGCCAGAGAGAGAGATCGGGTTTCTGGGGAACTTCACGGAACACAGCCAGCATGTTGTTCGTGTTTTCAGTATAGTAGGGGAAGTAGATGGGATTATGAAGTCTGCTTAGACACACTCGCAACCTAAGAAGCATGGCCACTACCACAGACATGTCACCGCACAGTCATTCCCGAAATCGTGCACTGCTTCTTGAACGTCTCTTAGTTAAAAACTTAAAGTCGCAAACCCTTCTCACTCGTCCGGGAACACTTCTTGAACTTTCCGACCGCATACTTGGCAATGATTTTCTTCCTAACAACAATGTTATGCATTTGAATAATGCAAGTTAAAGATGAACATGCCGTGCATGACAATATTCGGAAATTGTTTCGCATTCTTAAAATGCAAACATGGATGCTACGATGGAGTACGAAACACATGGATTTTGCAGTTCAATTTCAGTTATGTCACAAATTTTTATTGCCCTGAAATGCAAATAAAAAACATTCATACAAACATTGATCTGATATGAGAGTGCAATTTTACGTGCCCGAGTTGTGGACTATCCTGTACTCTGATCCTCCGAAAATCAACGTGACAGTATGTCCGTGTTGTGTCATGCATCCATGCCAGTCCTACAGTCCTACTTAACAAGAGAAGAAGTCTGATTACCTAAGTCCTGATCCATACACAGCACACGAATACAAAACCAACGGACACTTCATTTGTCTAAGGATTAACACACGAAAACATCGTGGACATGTTGATTATAAAACATAAAGGACAGACCTACACAAGCACCAAAAATAAATATATAAACATCAAATTAAAGACAAAAACACTTGAACATTAGTATAAAAATAAAAACCCAACCATCCCTAAAAAGCATTCGAGACCTAAGCATCTATTGCAGTTTGACTTTTAACCCTGCCGTAACTTTTTAAAATTGCATTCTGACATCTTAACATGTCCCCTGCGCATCCCCAACGCGTCAAGGGTGTCCCCAGCTCGTCTAGCATGTCCGCAGCGTGTCCATCTATAAAATATACTACAAAAAATCAAACACATATTTGGTCATGTTCACAGAAGTGTCCAAGAGCATATCTGACATGTCGAACACCAATGCTTGAGGCCGCAGGTAGTGTGTCCATGCTTATTATTCCTATACTAAAGTACAATGACATAGGTATTGTAGATATCTCAACTTATTTTCTTCTCAACAAGAAGGCCAAAAGAAAGGAGGAATACAAAAGAAAACATCATAATGTATCCGAGTTCGAGAAGTACCTCCTTCGCCTCCTTCGAAGCAAGAACATGAACAGAAAAAAAAAACCCCACACTGTACGGCAACCCACCTCATTTCCAAGTGCAGGCCGCAGATGCTATACTCTTCCATTGGAAATTTTATCACCGCTGAGGCTCTCGGACGAACTGAGCTACTGCCTGTTGGTAAGAAATGGAGACTCTTAGACAAAAACTTGCGAACGTCATTTTCCATTGTTCAATCTATTCAGTAATTTTTACCTCCATTTTTGTGTAGAAGGGAGAAACATCTGACCATCATGGATTATCTTACTTCGTCCGAACCAGTTCCAGAGGTACACTTTCCATTGCCAGCTGAAAATTCAGAGTAAAAAACTGCAGAAACAAAGATAGCTGCTATTGAGAATGACTATCTGAATCGATACTTACCCACGGTCTAGGAGTTCTAGGATCTGATTTTGGATGCAACTTTGATAGCTCGGTTGCAAAGGTAATGACAATAGAAACTTTGAATTCTATTGAAAATGGACTGCAAAGCAATTAAAATAAGCCGTCACACATGCACTCACGGTATGGCGTATTTATAACATCAAGTTCAAGGGAAGTCAAGCATGGCACATTAGCAAAAACCATGCATACAAAATTCATTTTGAAAATAAACAAAAACTGGTTACCATAAGTTGGAAATGGTTCTCCTCGAATTGACATTCAAGCAAACAGTTCATAAGCAAACAATTCATGAATATACGAGTCCAACCAAATGAGGAAGAGTAGCTTGCTCATGCATAGTAACAAGTTTTGGGAATGTTTGTCTAATGACCCACGCCAGCTGACCTGATAACCCTTAGTCTAACCACTTGGCTCAAAAGCTATGAAGCACGGATACTTTATTTTGGCCTCCGTATCACATATCGTATCCGTATCGGATACCGATACTCTCGGATACTCTCCGGAAATGTATCCGTTATGTTTTTTAGAGTTTCCAGAATTTAAATTTCTATTTTTGGTATTTGGATACATTTTGGATAGCTAGGATACGTTTCGGACGCGCGGGGTAAATATGTTATTACTTGAAATATGTGTGTTAAAAGTGTAATTACGGCTTTATATGTGTTTTCCCCCAAATCGATCGACATAGCTTCTGCTCTCTCTCTCTCTCCCCCCCTCATCTCTCTCGTCCCTCATCTCAAGTTGTGTATATATATATATATATATATATATAATATGGTGAACTTGTGTAATGCAATTTTAGGAATTAAAAATAAAATATTTAATTTTATATTTTTATATTCAACGTATCCCCCAACATATCCGACTTTTTAGAAAAATCAAGTATCTACGTATCCGTATCTCCAGTGTTTTAAAAAGCGCGCTTAAGCGCAAGGAGAGGCGAGGCGCTTCATAGGGGTGGGATTAAGCGCAGAACCAAGAGGCGCACGCTTTTGTGTAATTTTGCCCAGATTTGATCCTAACCCTTAATCTTGATAAAAAAAAAAAAAAAGCCATGTGTCAGTAGCACTTGATAAATTTTCGATAAAACCCTACAACACTTATCGACAGTAGCAGCCAGAAGGCCCAAAACAGATTGAAAAACCAGTTCGAAGGGCTCCAGTTCTGATCGATCGACCGACTTCTTCTCCCTATACTCTGTTTTTTTTCTCCTTCTCGTTCTTCCTTATTCTCTGCTTCTTCCTATACTCTTTTTTTTCTCCTTTTTTTTTTCTCCTTCCTTCTTCTCTGCTTCTTCCTACTATTTTTTTTTTCTTCTTCTTCTTCTTCTGCCGTCCCCTTCTTCTTCCTTCTTCTCTGATTTTTTCTTTTTCTTCTGGAGAAACGGATGAGTCTGAGTCCGATGAGGAGGAAGAAGAAGATGTGGAAGGATATAAATCAAATGATGATGATGAAGATGAAGTTATTGGTTTTGAGGATGATGATTAATGCCTATGCATGACACTATGATAGCCATGACTCTAGATTTAATTGCCATTAATCATTTTTGTTGCGTCTCTAAAACTATTCCGTTGTTGAGATGTTATGTTTTATGCTTTTATGACATTTGAATGTTTCATAAATGTTTGCTTGTGTTGAAAGTATTACCTATATTGGAATCCTACTTGTTCTAAACAAATGTGCACCTCGCGTTCAAAAGGCGTGCACCTCACCTTGCGCCTTGCGCTTAAAGCTCCAGGGACCATAGCGCCTCGGTGCGCCTATCGCTATTTAAAACAGTGTGTATCTCGTATCCGTATCCGTGTTTCATAGCTCAAAAGGTTAACCTCGAGTTATACAGTAGCTTCCTGGGTTCTCCATCCACCAAGCAATATGAGACAAGACCTACTTAAGCACATCAAGCTCCTCAAGCTTGTCTCATGTGGGACCCGCCCAAGCACCTCAAGCTTCTCCCTTGTCGGGTCCACCTAAGCACGTATCCTCGCAGTACCCGCCTCACACTTCCGGTTGGTGTTAGATCTGATACCACCTTTAATGACCCGAATTCCCATCCAAATAACAAAATCGAGTGACTTACACCACCAATTCTGTATAAATAAACAATTATTGAAAAGACTATCTCCCACTTCCTTAAATATTTACATAAATATTCATGTACACATTCCATGCACCCTTCTCTCTTATACTTACCTTTTCTCTTCCTCTTTTGTTCCTCATTTCCATCTGTTTAACCTAGTTCCAACCCCCATCCTCTCTCCACCGTTTCTATTTTTCCTCATTCTATTATCTCCACTTATCTCATCAAAAGCCTCCCAGAATATCAGTTTCTATTTCCTTATATTCCAATTGATGGTCATTGCTGGAGAAGGATTACAATGCCACTTGTCCATTTTTAATTTTGTTTTATCCACATTTGCCTCTTCACCCTTCCTGACAATACATAAGTATTCACATGCACACAATCCATAGCCTCAGGATTTGCACGTGAGATCATCACCAATTGCGTCATTTCTTATTTGTTACACTGGAAGTTTGGCACCACAATTTCTTAGAAATACGAATACTGCCAAACCTTCACACTGCCGCTAACCCAACTTTCTTTTCTTTTATTCTTTTTTCCCCCTTAATTACTTCAAGTGTAACGTGCAAGATACTAAGAAAAAATAACTTGATACATCCAAAATGTAGGATGCTTATAACAGTTTGCTCTCCACCATTCAGAAGAACTTATCTTGTTAACGAAAAAGAAATATTTTTCTGCCCACCGGTTCCTTTGAAAAGTAAGACAGGAATAGCCAATAGGCCCTATTGATACATAAGGGGTAATGTTCTAACAAAAAAAAAAAGCGCACAGGAGTAAAGTAGAGGTTTTGTGTGATCAGAAACTCACCCAGCATAAAGTGTCGGGCAAGTCAAAAGACGGGGAACTATGATGTAAATGGGTAGAGTCATTTGACGGCAGACATCTCCATCTGCTATCTAATTAGGGAAGGAAGGACCGTGTCAAAATGAAGGAAGAAAAGGAAAGATAAATAAAACGTAACATAACACAACTAAAATTGCCTGGGTAGTTTGAATTAGAGAGGTTTCAGTTATGATTCTTTCCCCGACAAGAATTGATTCCACACGAAGCAAGTAGATATCGATGGAGAGAATAGGAACCGCAGATGCTTCAACTGTTAGCTCGCCGCTAATAGGATCTGACAACGAACACTGTGTGCAAATTTTACCTGTTACTCGGAAACCACCTAGTCAGCAAAAAACCACTGTCAATGTTGAACACTTGAGTGAATAACCTTGGTGTAATATTAGCTAAACGGAAACCACCTAGTCAGCAAAAAACCACTGCCAATGTTGAATACTTGAACGTCATTACCTTGGTGTAATATTAGCTAAACTAAAGGCCACAACCAAATCCAAACAATGTCAAACAATGTTTTACTCAACTGCATTTGCAGACTCTTCTACTTCTGCCAATTTTCATGCTTATCAGTATTTGAGAAATTCATTTAAAGTTAAAAACAAGGAGGTTCTCAAGGAAGCTGAAATTATCTTTCTTTGCCCCTACTCCCTAGTATAAAGGTAGAAATAGCGAAGAGACAGAAAAGGAGAACAAGAAGCAACCTGATTTTATTTCAGGAAGTAAAGTCTGTCTCTGTGTGTCCTGGGTAATGTAAAATACGACCATTTCAGGAGAAACTGCTTGGTCAGAGAGATTAGCTGAAGACAACACAAGAGTAATAAGGAAGCTGATTCAACGCATTGATCATTATTTCAATGAAGAACTATAAACAAGGAATACGCGTAATACCTTTTTCAGTCTCCATTATGAACTCCACTGTGGCAGACAAAGATTTGTGCAGGTATCCCCTGAGTATTTCTACGGTCACAAGATACTACTAGCATGGAATTTATAAGACAAGAATGAGGTCAATATCAAACTAAGATTACCACAGAACTGGAGGTGGAAAAAGGCAAAGAACGTAAAACCTAATTATGATGAAAAATCTACCTGGATGCTGATATCAGCTCCATGAAAGGTTTCATAAAAGGTTTCTAAATTGCCGTCCCCTGGATTTTTCAGAATAACAGAAAAGGGTATCTGACAAAATGGAAAACAATTATCTCAGAGGTTAGAAATCTGGAGTTGAACATTTCGTCGTCCGCAATATTATTACTTAGAATACTATTTGACAAAGGAAAATTGCAACACGATCATTTAGAACTTTAAGATCATGCTTAGTCTACTTGAATTTGTCGGGTCATTCCCCAATTGCAAGAAAGGATGGTTCTATGTATTATGTTTCTTCCATCCCTTATTATAGGAGGACCTCTTGGGTTACTAGAAGGACAAACAGAAATGATTTTTTTTTAGTTTACCGCACTTTTCACTCCATGGTTCAACCATAGTTTTTGACCTCTATCAAATAGCGCTCTGATTTAAGCAGTGAATATTTTTTCCGGAGTTTACAAAACTCTTAGCTACTCATAGGTGATAGGACTATTCAATGTTCAGATACATCAGGACAAAACCATCCACTGAGAGAAAGCATTGACATCTTTTCGATATGGCTAAGTCTCTTCTTCTCTTTTACTCCGATCCTACTGCATTATGGGAAAAGGTACCGCATCTTATGTTTTGATCAAATACCCACTTCACTTCTCTCTGTCTCTACGGTAAGGTTCTTGACTATACCCCCCATTCCTTTTTTTTTAAGGGAAGTTAATTAATTGAATCCCATCATGCCTTCAGTTATGCCTGTTTCTTCCTTCTTCTGAAAAGACTGTACTATGCGTCGTGCTAGCTATCTCGAGTGTCTTCTTGGGGTTGGAGTATGTTGTTACTCAAAAGGAGTACCATGTTATGATCCAATGACCAAGAAGTTGTATGTGTCTTTTTTGACATGTGACCGCGTCTCCTGTACTTTTCCTTCCTCCCAAAACTGCACTTATTACGAAGAAAGATTTTATTCATGTTGATCCTTTCCCATCTAATGTACGCTTTAAGGAGCATATATTCACTCTTGGAAATGTCCAATATTCCTGTTGCTCCCCCACTTCCTCTGGTTCTCCTCTACTCCCTCCTTACCCTGTGATTTATTCTCGTCGTCATGAAACTTTTGTACTCCTCTAAGTTCCACTGTCCCTCAATCTGCCTACCTGTGGACCCTTATTCGTATGACCATCGGGTATCTATGCGATCATTGTCCACCAAAAACTTGGCTTCACGAATACTTGTTTCTCTTCCTCACATCATTTCTTTTTATCTTGCATCCGCAATTAATTTGAAACTAAATCCTACAACGAAGCTTCTAATGATCTTCATTGGGTGGATGACATGAATGCCAACCTTTTTTTCCCCTTGAAATTGGCTAAGGCTCAACTCAGGTGGTTTCTCTGGTGGCAAATAAAAATTTTATGGGCTGCATATGGGTTTACAAAATAAACTCCCATTCTAATGGGTCTTTCGAGGGGTGTAAAGCTCGTTTAGTCTCTAAAGGGCTATCTCAGGAACATAAAATTGATTACGAGGAGACCTTTGACTATTGTTGCCAAAATGACCAATGTATGCACTTTGATTTTTGTCGCTGCTGTGCAACATTGCCCCTTTCAGCAGATATTAAGAATCGTTTCTTAATGGTATTGCCCTGAAGAAGTTTATATGTGCCTTCCTACGGACTTTCTCATGCTTCTAGCCTTGCCGTTTACCTCATTATCTCTATGGCCTCAAACAGTCTCCTCGTGCAAGGATTCACGATTATTCTCCCTTTTTTCGCTGCATCACTCATGGGCTTGTTCTATTCTTGTTCAATAGATGACATGATCAATATTGGTCTTGATTCTAATACGTTAAACAAGGTGTAACTTCAGGCCTTCTGTGAGCTTGGGAAGAAAGGTAGAGGCTCTCTTTAGTATTTGCTTCTGATTGAGGTGGCCTGATCTAAGGTAAGGCTATCTCTTGTCACATACAAAGTATGCGCATGATGTTCTTCATCGTGCTCATCTCAGTAATAATGACAAACTGATGATACATGATGGAGTTACATGGCAAGTTCTATGCTTCACAAACAAAATTGTTCTTTCCCGTCTTAGCCTTGCTGGTAGGGATGGGAAGATCAGTTGAGAAAGGAATGTCTAACTGACGGAACAATGCCTGGGAAAAAAGAAAGAAAGATTATTGGTGTTCCTTTTGATGATTCTACAAAATACGTGAGCTCGTTGGCCATTTAGTTTAACTTGTTACCACCTCGTACTACTCATTGGGCTACCTTGTTCAGTGTTTTGCGATTTCTTTGTGATACTATTCTACAGTGTTTATTGTTCTCTTCCACTTCAAGCTTGACTCTTCATGCCTATGTTGATGTTGATTGGGCAGGTGACATCTTTGATCACAAGCCTACCTCTGGATTTTGTGTTTTGCTATGTACCTCTTTTATTCCGTGAAAAGGCAAAGAAGCAATCTATTATTGTTCCTCATACTACTACCAACTCGAAATAGTTTGGCTTCGTCGGCTTTTAGGTGATATCTTTCTTATAGAAATATACTTCTTCTTTTGTCTTCTTCCTTTTGAAAAGTACAGATGTTGTTCGCCTTGATTGTGAATATCTACTCAAGTGCTCAGTAGGAGGGAATTCTCAGATGTCATAAATTGCCACTGATTCCTTTGCCTTGTATACAACATACTCAACTCAACCCCTCGGTCCCCCCCTTCCCCCATTTCACCAAAATTTGAGTCAGCTCGAGCTCGGCTTGAGCTCAAACAGAGCTGCAGAAAGTAGACTCAACTCATCTCGCTTTGGCTCGATAGTTATAGCCCAGCCCTGTGCGGGAATAAGTCGTTGGTCCACTTCATATAAAGCTTCTGCCTCTCTCATTTTCACTTGAGGATCCGATGTGGGACTAAAGGAACTAGAGGAGAAGGAAGCTGATACTTTAATTTGATGCTCAAACTCTTGTCCCACATCGAGAAAATACAAGCATAAGAGGCTATTGTTTCTCTAAAAAGCCTCCCCTGATGCAGCCACCCCTCACATGTGTCCTTCAATATGGGTTCATGACAGCTGCCTTGAAGGCAGTAAAGCTAAGATTCAAATTATTAATTAATATTTAGAACGAGAATATAAATATAAACCAGTGATAAAATTAAACTCTTGTCCCTTTAATATTTGTAATCCTTACTGAGATTAATAAAATTTTCTTTTCGCTGTTCAAAAATAATAAAATTAAATAGACATGGCTCACGAGCCGACTCGAGCTGAGCTTCAGTTAACTAGAGCTTGGCGCGTTTTATAAACGATCCAAAGTTTCCTAGCTTGAGCTCGTTCTCGTTCATTTAAGTCTCGAACCCAGTCGAGTCGAGCCAATACCGACCCAAGCTTGGAGCTGCTCGCGAGTGGCTCGGCTCGGTTCGTTTACAGCCCTATGCATGGTGGACCTTCAATACGAGTAGTTGAAAGTTCAAACATCGGTGTACCCTCGGTACGTCAACAGTATAACAAGACTCTTCCATACAGTAGGCAACCTTATAAACCTTATACGTTTCAGATATCTACGTACCTCTGTTGTACCTGAACCTATCCTTCCAGAAGATTTGACCTCAAAACTCTTAGTCCTGTTGTCGAAGTAAAAAAATTCATAAGAAAAACAAGAACAAGAAAAAAATAACGAGTAAGAAAATCATGCTCATTCAATTACAAATCCAAAATCCTGGTGCATGTCCCAAAGGAAACTGAATTTCGATTGTCATACCAAATTCTGAACAAATAAGACTACATAACCCCAACTATACAACAAAAACCAAAGGGCCCTACTTTGGCCTGAGCTCTGCGATTTATAGTTCCCTTCACACATAAGTTACTCAGGATTTACTTAAATTCATCCTTGCATAGTTCTTCACCATTTCCTCAGCACTGCTATTACCGTTAAGAGCCTTTCTCCTTTGGAACTTCATAAGTAGTCACAGTAAAATGTCGACCAACATTAACAGAATCCCATGACACTACTTTTTGTAGGGAAATCTTTATTTTCCCAATTAGATTGCAAGGAGAACAACAACAACTTAATTATCCCATAGACATGTAGACCCAAAGTCGGGCTACCAAAGTGCAAATCCGAGCCTAAATCCTAATTGCACCCTTGATATTGAAATACTTAATTTCTTCTCCTTTGTGCTTCCCCCTATATTGAGCCCAAAGTTTTCCCTGTCTTATTTTGACATTAAACAACGGGGCAAAGGTAAGGGTTCTAATGAGGACGTGGACGTGGAAAAGGAAGTCTCAGAATAAGTGTTTAACATTCAACTTTAAGGTCTAAAAATACGCAGTAAATACAACCTATAATAGCTACAATTTAAGCAGAGGAAACTTTCCTGGTCCTATTCCGTTCAACTAGAGGTTGAGCACACACTACGTGTATGCATGTGTGAATATTTGGCGTGTGAAAGTGGGGGAGCCGGCAATGGGTAGTTGATCTCCAATGGTTTTACTACTTTGCCCTAACAGTTATTTCATAGTATCTTAGTAAATATAGTTGTAGAATTTTGTTTTATATCAGGATAATATTGGAAATCACGTTTGTGACACGACTTCAAAAAATTGTTCACACCAATCGGAATCGTCCCTTATCATTCGAAGTTTAGAATAGATGCATCCTTAACTAAAACAATTCTTCCATATCTGTTCTTCAATTGTTTATCCCACCTAAAATTCAAAACAATTTATCCTCATTTCCAGCAATATAAGAAAGTGCCATAAGATTACAAATCAGGGATAGGAAAAAGAGAGGAGACATACACAATCGAGATAGGCTTGAGAACACCGTACAAAGACTCGATCACTCCAGCTGATCCACCACGGATCTGAATATAATATAAACAAGTTAGAATCAATGAAAACCAAAGGAGTAACACTTGCAATGCTTTTTTGTTTTACTTTTATTCCCTTCCTTAATTTGCTAAATTCATTAAATCAGGAACAAGAACCTGCAAGGTGACTGATCCATTCACAGTGAGACGAATCGCAGTGTGGGAGAAGGAAGAAGGAGATTTGATGACGATTTTTCCCTCGAGTGGTTCCTGCAATTTGGTACAGTATAATTCTACACCCGCGCAATATGTATACAGAGAGAGAGAGAGACGCAGAAGTTAAAGGTAAGAGAGAGAAGATTACGTTGGGGCGATATATACGGTTCGATCGGGAGAGGTTGAGGTCGACGGACATGGTGTGGACTGACGAGAAGACAGGGGAGGAGGAAATAACACGAGACGGCTTTGTTTGGAAGATGGGAAAAGGGAGAGAAAACTGCAAAGGTTAAAGTTTTCCAAAATATTTTATGGTAAATCCCATAAAATCTATATTGTGATTTTATAGAAAATTTCATTTTAGCACCCAAAAAATTTGGGTACTAAAATGAGGAATCACATAAAATCAGCCTGTTAATTTTATGTGATTTTCCCTAAAATCTTTTGACAAACTCAGCCTAAATAAATAGAGTTGCTAAGAATAGTAAAATTTCTCCTCTCATTTTCCTTCTAATAAGGCTCCGTTTGGGAGTCTCTTTTTTGATTTTTTGGTTTATGGGTGTTTGACAGTCAAGGGGAGAAAAAGTTTTCCCAAAAATTGTTTCTCCATCTCTCATTTTCCTTCTAATAAGGCTCCGTTTGGGAGCCTTTTTTTATTTTTTGGTTTCTCTTTTTTGGTTTATGGGTGTTTGGCAGCCAAGGAGAGAAAGAGTTTTCCCAAAAACTATTTCTCCATTTTTTGGAGATAGAGAGAAGAAAGCAAAAAGAGGTTCACACCTCCTTTTCAACTTCTACTTATGGATTTCTCTCATCTCTCTCTCCCAAAATGCATTCTGCACATTTCTTATAAACACTCAACCCAGATTCAAAAGTCATTCGGGCCATAATCCAAAAAATCAAAAAGCCAAAAAGTTAAAAATGGAAAGCTGAAAAGTAGGCTCCCAAACACCCTCTAAGTAGTTATTTCCCTTCTCTCATTTTCTCACTTTCCATGAGGCTGTGTTTGGATAACCGAAATCTTGAGTAGGAATATGAATGTAATTACCAGAAATTAAATTTCTGAGAATTTTCTTAGGTGTGAATAGGAATATGATTACCGAAAATCAAATTCCTAGGAATTTAATACCTTGCGGAATTGCATTTCGATGTTTGGATTAATTCAGTAATCTTACGCGGGAAACAATTATTTTGAAAATTTGTTAAAGTCAACATTTCATTTTCTTAATAAATGAGATAGGAATCTAAGATTCCCAAGGGGTAAAGGAATGATCAGATTCCCACTCCATCTGGGAATGTGATTCCTGGTTGAATATGTCATCAGAAATCACATTTTCATTCCTGTCAATGTCAAATGCCAGGATTAGAAAAGTCTGGCATCACATTCCTATTCCTGTCTCTTCCAAACGGTGGAATCATATGTAGAAGACATCACATTCTCATTCTTCCTTGACATTACTGTCATCCAAACTGAGCAAACACTATTAAATTCGTTTGGAAATAAATAAGTGAATAAATCCAAATTGTCCGGATTTATATTTACGAACAAGATTTACTTATAAAGATAAGTTATGGACAAGATTGGATTATTCAGAAACATAAATGTGAACAGATTTGAATTATTCAGATTTATAGTTTCATACAAATGTTCATTATTCGGATATGTAAATCCAAGCGACACAGTACATTAAGAAAAAGCATGAAAATGAGTTTCGAAAGTCGAATTGAACCCAGAAACCATTCTCTTATAAGAACACTACCTAATGTGAGTACAAAACGATAATGTAATCGATTTAAACAAATACCACGAGATTCCAAGACAACGGTGAAGATTGACGGCAATAGAAGGGAGATATAGATCAAGAAGAGAAAGATACAAATACTATTATTGACGGTGAGGCACGAGCAAAAAGACGAGAATGAGATAGTGCGTAGAAGCGTTGTTGTCGAGGGAAATGCCCGACGTCGGAGGAAATTGTAGAAGACATGAACACCTTGTTTGGAAGGGTTTTTGAGAACCGATTCTCAAAACCCTTGTTGAAAATCTAAATGGGTTTTTGAGAATCAATTCTCAAAACCTTTCAAAAAAAAAAAAGGATAGAAAATCCATTAGGAAAACCGAACAAGGGAAGGTTTTCGAAACCCGATTCCGAAAACCCAAACGAACAAGATCGAATGGTCCGGTGGTGTTCGACGTACGGAGAATAAGAGAGGTAAGGGTATGTTTGAAAGTGAGTACGACTTGGGAGCGTACCAATTTAGGGGTGTGTCACTAACTTGATTTTTTGATTTTTTGGTTTTTTTATGTGAGAGCTCGAAATACGCGTTGGTTTTTAGTGATTTTTTATGTGATATATTGTGAGAGGATGACCTGTCTCGAAAAATACAATAAGCTAACTTTTGATTTTTTGAGTTAATGGAACGGGACCTTAGTGGGTGGGTGGGTAAGGAGTTGGGTATTTGAGTAAAAGTAGTAGACGTGTAAAAAAAAATTAAATTTATTATTTTAAACCGGGGTGTATTGAGAATGTGTGACTACTGAGAAAAGATGGGTTTGTGAACAGAATTGGCTTTACAAGGACAATAGTATCATTGATTGTCAATTTTGCCTTTGCAGTTATTCATTTCAAGTTCGTTACGAAAAATTAATACTCTCTCCGTCTCCAATTTTTGGTTTCAAAGAGCTCTTTTTATTGTCCCAAAAAGATTGTCCCAATTGAAAAGTAGTGAGAAAAAAAAAATGACGAGTTTACTCTTATATCCTTATTTTTTGAAAGTAAGTACATGCAATGATGATGGTTTGAAGGGTAAAAGAAGAAAAGAAATAATATGACAAGTATAATGATGATATTTCCCTAATAAGTCGAAATCCCAAAAAGGGACGGAGGGAGTAGTTACTCTTGGGGCACCATCATTTGGTACACCAAACTCTATGACCATTTTCCACTCACATTAGTGTGGGCTTCACCACTAAGTTCTTTGTAACTACACCAATGTGATGAAAAAAACTCGTGGAGCAGCACCTGAAGAATCACACGCCCGTCACAGTTAAAATATACCGTGTTAGTTTTTGGTATTAGAAATGTATACATATCTTCTTCTTCTTCTTTGGCCTTTTGATATACATCAGTGGGGGATTAACGGGAGAGTTAGTGGGTTAGTCCAAAGGAGTTCTACAAGCTATACATAGCCCTAATTCCAAACGTCTCTGCCGAGGCTCGAACCCTAGTCTTGATTGTGGGAGAATCAGGAAATAACCGCTAGGCTACAAGCCCCTGGTAAACCAAAAAAGTAACTGATACAGATGAACTGACCCCCAGAGGGCAGGACATGGAGCTCATGCAGAAGGACCTCCCCTAGAGGATCGGTTTGGGTAAGTGGTCAAGGTTGGACAGAATCGTGAGAACCACAGGGGGGAGCTCGGTCCGAAAGGCCCGGCTAACCTAGGTCGGGCAAGAAAGCTCAGTTGAAGCCCCCTCCCCGAAGGAGAGTCTTGGGCGAGCTCTAAGTCTCAGCCAACAAGTTAAGGATAAGCTCAAGAAGCTCGGTCACTTATCCGTAAGGTTCACAGATGTAATAGGAGTTCTATCCCTATGAGAGATAGGAGGTCATTACACTTAGGAAACCAAAGGGATAAGGATGAACAACTCCTAGTGGGATTCAACCACCACGAACACCTATATAATCATAAATAAAATTCTAAGTCAAGTAAGTATCTCGGGTATCAATTACTATTATTTGAGCAGAGGTTAATCAAAAATTCAATTACTGACTTAGGCATCGGAGGTTGGTTGGCTAACACCACACTGGTGTCCTTGGTCTTGTTGGGTTTTGCAGGACATCACTCGAGGCGCGGGAAATCGCTACATCAATAACCTTCATAAATAGATTGTTTCAATTTGCCATTTTGTCTCGGATAACCTATTACCAAAAGAGCAGTGTCCTCATGTGGCTTAACAAATTCCATTTTTTGTTACAAGAGGGAGCAATGTTCAAAAACACTCCTACACGCCTTGCTATTCCAACTTAACAATTTGTCTTTGCTAGTAACTTAACAAAGAAGATGAGGCACTATTCACTTAACAAAGTAAAAAACCCTTAAAATAGAGAGTTTGATTTTGTAAATTTTTTAAAAAATAACTTGTTAAAGTATAAAAGATATTTTTTAGGTTAAATTTAGTGTTCCTAATAATAACGATGCTCATATACATCTACTGACCACACTTCTCATGAATGTATAGGTCTCCACTCTTCTCATACGTGTACTCCACGTATATGTGAGAGACTTTGTAATTGGTTGTGGTCGGAGGGCACCGATCATTTCTCTTTACCAAAATCAGTTTAAAAAAAAAAAAAACAGTTGGGAGAAAAAGAAGAAAAAAACCCAGTACTATAAAATTAAGGACAGTTACGTATTCGGGCAGAATTGGTCACCACCTAGGGAAGGGAGGGTCTGGATTGTCATCGGGGCCGTCGTCTTCCCTAAAATGGACAGTTTATTGGGTCTCCTCAGAATTCGCGTCAAGCGCGGCGTTAACCTTGCCGTCCGAGATGTCCGTAGCAGCGATCCTTACGTCGTCGTCAAGATGGGCAGACAGGTCCTTCCCCTCTCTCTCCATGTATGCATATATACGTATGTGTTTGTGATGTATGTTTTGTATTCATGTTAGATGTCGCTCTGCTTATACATATGTGCGGTTAATGGTGAAAAAAATGGAAGTGTTGTTATGGTACTTGTCACCTCCGCATGTGTATTGCCCCCAATTATAACCAATCGCACCGACGTGGGCCGAAGCTAAAGTCCCACCATGCGTGGGCTGTGCGGGGGTATGTTCAGCCCCAATAAGAGGCTACGGGACTCGAATTTGGCCTTGTCCAACCAAGTCCGAGGGCAGAATCAACCCATCGTGGTGGGGTTTTATTTACACTAGGGCTCTGGGCACACGCCAAGTTGTTGCATGTGCGCGTTGAAGTTTACAAAAATAATGTTGGTGGCAATTAAAGGGGCAAGGGGTAATTGTATGACAGTTAATTAGGCAGTTTGGGAATTCAAAATTGTGAGCCAGCCTAAAAAACCAATCCATACCAAAGTGTTACTCCCCCTATCTATATTCAAATAGATAAGTGTCATAGAGTATGGCTTTCTTCTAATTCATATAGTATTGGTTTTTAATTTGGTTCACAATTCAAATATTACATTTTTAATTACCCCCAAAAAAGATTTACATTTATTTAATTCTGTTTAAAGTTAAAAAATAAATAAATTACATTTCGAGTTACAACCCAAAACGTGTTGTATATATGTTGGTACAAGTCTGGTACGTGTTGAAGTGTGTCCAAAATGTGTCTGATTGAGAAAAAACTAGTAAAAATTGGACGCATATTTTTCATGTGTCAGAAGACACTGTTACCCTGGAGTTTGCACTGGCGTGTGACTTTGTTGTAGAAGAATATCTTCTTATTAGAGGGATGAGCACTTGATAACATTTAAAAGTGGAACAAGTATTAGCTAAATGATTTTATTAGGAGATTTAGACATTGGAAAAGTAAAGATCAGAAGGTGATAGTGATAGCAGGAGAGGTTTCATCACACATGATAGGTTAAGGATAATAGACGTTTATGTTACTGGATGCAAGTGGAGAGTAGGTAAACTAAGCACCTGTGCATTTGATGATGAATTTAAAGGTGAAAATTTGTATTCTCTTTAGGGATAGAATCTTAAAGGAAAGTATGCTTTTGAGCGAGGATCCATATATTTATGGGGTGTGAGATGGCTGGTTATTGACAAATTAGAACAAGAGACTCTTGGTGAATCATGCGGCCATCTAAAGGAACTAGGTGGTCGAATGAAGTTTCGTTATTGTATTTAGAGTAGTGGCAACATTTGTAAAAACATGGGCTAGATTGTCTAGGTTGACGAGTTAGGTTGAGCCAAAAGGCGTATTATAACGTCGCTTTATCATATAGCTTCGGTAGTATAAAAAGAGAATATAGTTTCAACATTGAAAAGACTTCTAGGAAACCCAGAGTACTGTGGTTTGAACTTTGAAGTTGATTATGAAATCAGTTTTGCTTGAACCACTTAACCTACTTCTCATTCTTGCTTTATATTGGAACTTCAACTTTGGAACTCCAAACTCGGTTGGAGACGCCCTCGAGTGGGCTAATCAAGGGTTCATTGGAAAAAAATTGCTGGATGCTCCCCCTGTTCAAAGAATGCTCAAGCAACCCAGCGGTGTACACAATTTGTTTGCCCTTGTTTTAGGAGTGTAGCACTGGATACCTAATCGAGGTGTGCTTCATTGGGGATGTTGTTGGTTTGAAAGAAAAAAGGATAGTCCAAAGAGTTGTGCTTGAAGCACAGCTGAATGCCACTCAAGCAATTCGTAGGTTCTTGAAGACTTGTTGATGTCGAACATAACGTCCCGCATTCATCGCATACTGGTCAACTTTCATGTGGAGGATTGATTTGCAATTGAATGTATTGAAATATCTAATGTTTAGTTAGAGGTCTTAGAAGAACATAAAGATAACAAAAAAGGACCTCCATATGATGTTTGAAGAAGAACATACAAAGATAACAAATAAGGACCTCCATATGATGTTTATTGGCATACTAATTAGATAGGTTGTTGCCAAGCATAAGAGATGGAGCTATAACTAGGGTGAGAATATTGGGGAAACTTATCGCAGGAAAAAAATATAGTACAGGAGAAACAAGTAAGTTTCCATCGAGATTATGCTTCCATTAAGGGTTACAACTAACTCTTTAACTTTCTGCATCCGTTGTGTGTAAACATACTAAGAATAGCAAAAACAATATCGCTGATGTTCGTTTCTTGCTGAAGATGTACTTTTAGTTGACAAAACAGGGAAAAGAATAAACTTTGGGCTATGCGTTGTGTAGAGATGCTTTAGAACATAAAAGGGTTCAAATTAAGTAGCTCTTTCTCGTTGTAAATGGTAAACAAATTTGGGGATAAAGATGTATCGATGACGATAGCAAATGGTCGTTAAAAGATACCTTAGAGGAATCATTTTGTATTTTTTTGGATATATTATTTCTGAAGATGAAGAGTATGCAGGATGTGGCTCAAAAAATTAGTCGAAACTCAAATGGATGACTGCAAAAGAATTTTTCAATGTGATTGTATGATTTTATAAGTCGAAGGGAAGATTTTAATTGGGCTACAATGATATGAGGAATGGTAATGAATGTCGAGAAAACATGTTTATAAAATACTAGTTGCTAAATTAACAAGGTATAGATGGATGGGTGGTGTTATGAGAAAACCAATAAAAAAGTTTGTCGAATGGGAAATAATAAGAAATGAATCTCTTAGGAAAAAGGTAATCGTCACTCAAATGGAGAGAGAGATTTGCCATGGTATAATCATGACAATGGCGAACAAGTTAACGACCCAAAAAAGAGGAGTGATGAGATTCCGGTGGAGGGTAGTAAAAGAAATAGAGAAGGCCACGGAGTCCGAATCTAAATCGATAAAGAAAGACTGCCTCAAACATACTTTGGGTATGACATCACATCAATCAGTGACAGATTAGGTGCTGTATTGATATGCCATTGAAGGTAAACAGTGGCACAAGATTTGGACTGAAACAGTAATATATAAACTGTTTCTGTAACCTTGGTTTCCAAGTTGGATATGTATGTTCCAGTTGTACTATATGTGTTGTTTGGAAACCATAAGTTTCCTCTAGTGAGAAGCTAGTGCTCAACGGTTGTAGCCTTCTAGAGATAAAGCAGAAGGATCCCTAGAACTCGGTGCTTAGAAAACAGCCATCAAATTGGTTTCCCTGCACACAAACATGATGATAAGTGGTTGTGCAACAGCGGATTGGTTATATAGCAGTCTAAATCTGCTTCTAATTAATATTTTTCGTCATTATGGTTTCCTTCTATTTTTTGTTACTTGATGTCAAACGTCATATCAATATTGATTTTTGGTATGTTGCAGAGATTGAAGACTCGTGTTATCAAGAAGGATGTCAATCCCGAATGGAATGAAGATTTAACGCTTTCTATTTCAGATCCTAATCTCCCAATCAAGTTGGTATGTCCATTTGTTATGTCTTTCTGAAGTAGGGCATAATAAGGTTAGTTTATTTACGCAATGTTAACATAGTTGTCCTATGCTCATCAAAACTTCCACATATTGGCTGCGCATACATGGAAAATCATTATAATATAATTATATAATGTGGGGGTATGATTGCTATCTGGGGATAAAATGCTTTCATTCCAGGAGATACATTCCTAGAGTCCTAGTACTCATTAGTGAGATGCTCTGGACATGAATGAAGGATGCATGGTAATGAGCACAAAAATTGATTTGGATCTTTAGGCCTCTCCTCCCTGATGCCTTTTGGCTTTGTTTTGGGGGCATGGCTTTGCAATAAAACGTCCCTGTAGCTCCTCGGTTCTTGGATGTTTAGGGGGCCACTGTTTCAATGGTATTCTGACTGCAGCCACTTTGCGCATATTGCCAAAGGTTAGGTGTCTCCAATCATCCGCCGTCCATACCCCCAATGACTAGGGACTAGATGGTTCTGTTATTGTTATTGTTGTTGTTGTCGTCTAGGAGGTACACTAGTTTTATCGTTCAATTGTTGTTATGTTTCCATTTTTTTCCAGAATTTTCAGGTACTTGAATGCTAGGGACAAGTTCCAATTAAATCCCTTGGCTGCCCTGACCCTCCTATTGGGCGGCACTATGTGAGACTAAGAGATAACGTTATTTCCTAAAGAAAAGCAAAAAAAAAATTGGTTACTGAAGAAAAACAAGTTTCCCTGAAAGCTGGCGCTATGGACAAGGGTGAGCTATTGTGGGGCCCGACCCCACCCACTTTTCTATAAACAAATATTATATTATTTCGAGTATAATTAGTATATGAATGTATTTCAGTTTATGATTTAATTGAGGTTAATTTTTTAATATTTTTTAATAATTTTTAATTTAGGTCTCTAGGCCTGCCCTCCCTGATGTCTTTCGGCTTTGATTTGAGGGTATGGTTCTGCAGCAAAACGTCCCTATAGGTCCTCGGTTCTTGGAGGTTTAGGGGGGCCATTGATTCAGTGGTACTCTGAAAGCAGCCACTTTGTGCATATTGCCAAAGGTTAGGTCTGTCTCCAATCATCCCCCGCCCATACCCCCAATGATTGGGGATTAGATGAGTTCTGTTATTGTTGTTTATACTTAGCCTATGAGATTTGTTAAGGAATATTGTCCCACATTGCTTAGAAGTGGAATGGGTGATCACTTAATATATGCTGGGACCTCTCCACTCATTGCCAATTGGTTTTGAGACAGATATAAGGTTTCCACATGGTATCAGAGCGGGGCCCATTCCACCCCACATTTAAAAAAAAAAAATTCTCAATCCACACCCCACAATGACAGACCAACAAAAAAAAAGGCTGCCCGATGATAGGACCCAAAAAGTGGCCACATGTGACAGACCTCAAATGCGGCTGCACGTGGGGGGGGGGGTTAAGGAATATTGTTCCACATTGCTTAGGAGTGGAATGGGTGATCACTTAATATATTTTGGGACCTCTCCACTCATTGCCAATTGGTTTTGAGATGGATATAAGGTTTCCACGAGTTTTGAAATACTCTCATAAACAAGTAATAATTACATGTGTGCTTTAGTTATTCAATGAAAAAACAAAATAAAATCCCATCTTATTGTTGCATTGGACTCGTAATGATCGACTTGTATAGTATAGGATATGAGAATGTACAAAAGATATATCAATACAAAGACTACACTATATTGTTGGATGAAAATTTATGGATATGCTCGGCGCTCCTCAGGTCCAAATACTAGCTCCACCACTGGCTATAGACTTACATATGCTTTCCATTTGATGTGATGAGATATCTTTGTCTTTCACTTTTATGTGCTCTAATTCCTGACCGTGTACAGTTCTAGAAAACTTACAATAGCACGGCCTACAGGTTTAAGGTTTTTGATGTCATAGTTTTGGAAAATCAAACGTAGTTGGCTTTTCCAAGGGTTGGGGAAAATTTCCATGGCAATCACTTTGGGTGTTCTAATTGTCCTGGAACAAGCCCAAAAAGCATTGTGTACATATTTGGGTTGGTATTTGGTGGTAGGTTAGGGTTGCAGTGGCGTGTTTGACAAATCATACTGTGTCTTTTTTAGTGAAAGAGGTGGAGAGGAAGAAAAATGTAGTACTTCTGGAATTCGTTAGTTTTTTCTGGGCAAGGACTAAGCCTAGACATTGCGCCATGTAAAATCCTTAAAACTCAACTCTGCTGAGATAATGGGGATTCCATAAGTTAATCGGTGGAAGATAAACAAGAGCACCTTACACAAATGGAGACTTGAGCATAATTGAGCTGATAAGTAGGCCCAAAGCCAGAACCCCATATTTGTTCCTTTCTCTGATCCTTCTCTCATTTTTGCCACATTGGACAAAACTCATCCTTGAGATTACAACCAATGATGGCCTTTTGAGTTGTTGTTCCTGCTTGTAGTACTGAAGGTGACACGAGAGTCTCTTTGGGAATATGTTCAATGCTAGAAGGACGATGGCAGTTACTTTTTTTATTTTTATTTATTTATGCAATTGGCCTCCAATCTATCTACGGAGATGATGTCCATGATCTGAATAGCTAGCAATTCGAGGATCCTTACACTCATAAAATGTGACATCCTTTGCTTCAAACTCCTCTAGATTAGTTCAATCTTGCTATTTTGGTATCCCTTTTGTAGTGTAGTGATTTCAACCTATATACACCAAATTGATTTTGGGAGATAAGATCAGAGATTGGAATGGTTTGCAACTCAAGTCCATCTTAAGAATGCTTCCTTGGGATTAATTTTGTGGTGATCATGCACAGTTCTGGTTTCCTCATGTACTACAACAATTTAGCGGCACCTACATATGCCGAACATCAACTTTGTATTCAAGTTTGCTTTAGCAACCATTGAGAAAGCAGACACTATATTGACAACTGGTGGGGTGATACGGATATCAAATCCTTTATGATACTAACTGATGGAGGACAATCCTAGGAAACCTATAGTGTGCCAACCTACAATTGGATTTTTGGTGGGTACCTGGGTTGAGTTGGAAAACAGCTTCTAGCGACATACTAAATTATGGAGAATTCAAGTACAATTTATAGAAACAAAAACTGGTTGGCGATGTTTAAGTTGGGCCCAGAATAGGAGGAAGCTAGAAATTTCCTTCAGCAGGGGGATGAGATAAGTGCAATGAAAATACAAAGAACAGCGATCACTTGTACCTGAGTGTTGATTATTTCTGATAGTTTATGAGCTGTGTGGCTAAGATCCTACCATAACCCACCCACGGATTGTCCCAGTGGTAAGGGCGAATGCCGGCTTGCCACATAGCAAGGGTTCAATTTCCCCTGGAGGGGGCATGGCAGTGAGTTGTTGTGCTAGTCTCCCCTGAGAATAGTTGAGGTGCGCATGAGCTGGCCCAGACACTTGGTCATCAAAAGAAAAAATGAAAAAGGAGCCATCAAATTAATATGTCCAAATTAAGTAAGATGCTGCCATCAAATTAATGGAGCCTCCATTACAATGTAACTTCAAATGTATCATAATAAGAGGTCTGCTTATATGCTTGGCTACTCAAAATTGAAAATCTTCAAGTCATGTGAAAATCCACTGGATAGGAAGAGGAGGGCAGGGTTTATGTTTTTGGCTGCTTATTTCTTATGGTGTTACAAACCTCTTCCCCAGTTCCCACAATAACAGAGTAATATGTCCAAGTTTTTCCTTTATTGTTGGTTGGTTTTGCATAAACGTTTTCATCATTTCTTTTGATTGTCTCAGTTGACCGTCACTGTGAGAGGTTCTTTTCCGATCTGAAATTCTGAATGTAATTACTGACCGTGTAAGGGTTCTTCAAACTTGTTAAATTTCAAACTTGTTAAATTTCACGTGTTTAGGCTAAAGTTAGCAAGTTAAAATGCCTTGGACACAGAAAACTGCAACCAGTATTTGTAAGTTTAGACTAAGGTTTCACATAGCGATCCATCTCGCATGATTTATTTTTTATCTTATTCACTCTGGTTTCTATGGGTTTTTGTTCATGGATTTCTAAGATTATGTTTATGTCCATTTTTGTTTTCCTGGATTTGAAGACTGTGTATGACCATGACACGTTCAGCAAAGATGACAAAATGGGAGATGCAGAGTTTGACATTAAAGCACTCGTAGAGGCTGTGAGAATGGATTTGCACGGGCTTCCATCTGCCACCATAGTCACAAGAATTGAACCGTCAAGGCAAAACTGCCTAGCGGAATGTAGCTGCATTAAATGGACAGATGGGAAGGTTAATCAAGACTTGTGCCTCCGATTGAGAAATGTGGAATGTGGTGAAGTGGAACTGTCGCTGCACTGGGTCGACCTTCCTCGTACCAATGCTTCATAGAGTTCATCACAAGGATGTTTATTAAATTGCTATTATCCTTGATGTGGGTAATACGATGTTGTATTTCCATATATGTATAACAGATTGACCTTATAAGATCTGTACTTTAGTTGTGTATGGGATTGCCGAGTTTTTTTCTCCTGTCGTTAATATATGTGTCAACGTGCCTGTTCTCTTACCTGTTCTCTTTTTGTAATTTGTTTCTTAAACTTGAGCAAGTTTCAATTGCAGGTTATTATTAAAATGTGGTTTGATCCGATTGCAATTGTATAAGTAATATTTTGGTGAGATTGGAAGTTATTTATAATTATACATGTGCAACAGGGAAATCATGTTGTTTGGTTGATGAGAGAAATGTCAATAAGCAAACTCGGATAGTCGCAAGTGGTGGCTAGCTGATGTGGTAGAGCTCTTGGATGCCCCGCACTGCAACCCATGATCGAGTCTCATTCCCCCTCTCCAATGTAACAGATTAGGAAAGACGAATGACAGGAAAAAAAAGAAGAAAAAAGGAAAAAGAAAAATCTTAGATAGTCGCCAAACTTGGCCGTGCTAATTTATCAGTGAAGTTGTGAACTGTGCCATAGACATCCATTTTTAGTGTTCTCTGAAGCAGAGTATTTGCTTTGCTGTGATGCAGAGCAGATTCACATGACATTTTATTTAGTGAATCCAAGTTTTCCCTTTGGGTATGGGAAATGTATTCTCGGAAAAAATAAAGTTTATTTTTCCGCATGTGTTCTGTCGACAAAGATAGTCAAGATCTTGAAGGAGGTACTCATGAATATTGCGTGGGAAATGTATTTTCAGAAAAAATAAAGTTTATTTTTCCGCATGTGTCCTGTCGACGAAGATTCTTTTTGGGAAAACTAAAATTCCTAGCAGGATATATGTTGAAGGAAAGTGTTTCACAGTGGGAAATATGAAGTTACGGGCTCTGCAACTTTTCCGGTAACTGAAAACAAAGAACGTTGTAGGAAATTTGATCTTTCCATCATTTCCCATTCAACTGAACGGGGCCTATAGGATAAATGGGGCGGATGAGTTAGGAAGGTAGATAGTCGTGTGATTGAGAAAGGTAAAAAAACAAAAAACAAAATCACGACTTTCTCTACCAAATTTACCTCTGTCACTCCCATCATTCTTTGGTAATATCACTAATCATCATTTTTCTCTACACATTTTTAATTGAAAAAAAGATAAACTTCTTTATAGGTTTGAAGTCTCTTCCCATCATTTTTTAACTCGCGAGGGAGCCCATGCATATTTAGGAACAGGTTTTGGGTCCTTGGCCTTTAGATACAATCAACCTTGGCTGACGGATTTGTGGGTACTCTAACAACGGTGGTGGTAGAATGACCGGGGGGGGGGGGGGGGTTGTTTACAGTGTAACGACCCAATCTTGCCTTGTACAATATATCCATTTGGGCAGCCCAAGCTTCATGAACTTCCCAGTAAGCCATCCATCCCTAGATTACTTCAGAACGAGCTCACTTAACTATGGAGTTCTGATGAGCTTTGACAAGTGACACCTAAGGTAATGCTCCTCTCCTTCTCACTCCACACTTAGCAAACTAGCTACGTATACAGCGTATATGAGTACATAGACTAACAAAGACATACATAGATTCATATAATATGTATTAGAAGGTTGCATAGTCGGACAAATACGAGAAGAGAAGCTAAGGATAAAGACTTGACATAGGAATGCCTGAAACATGAGTTGGATTTGTGATGTAACGCGACACTATGCAAGAGTACAATTTACAGCGCACTATATTTGGACAATCCTCAGTTAAAAAAAAATAATAATTAATTTGAACTGTTGGAAAAAATATTATGGATATAACATTTTATTTAAGTATGAATGAAAATTGATTTAATTTAGAGTTGCATCTTTTCATTAACATCTGTTCACTGTGGACGGACGCATCCTTTCGCGAATAGATGTGTCTCTTCACCCTGGTGACTATTCGTAGAGTCACCTGTTAGCCTATATATATGGCTTCATTCATTCATTTTAAAAGAGATTTTTCCTACACTTTCATTGAGTCGTAGTCTTTTCATTGGAGAGAGTACAAACACAAGTTTGGTTCGCCTACCGAACAGATTGGAGTGCTACTTCCGTTCGGTGAAGATCAAGCAGTGCTGGGAGATAGACGTTCATGCAAACCGTAAGCACCGTAACGGGGGCGAATCTGTCTTAAGTACAGAGTGTTTTAACACTCGCCTTGATCGTCATTTCATTTCATCGATTTCCAGGTTTTGTGTTTCAATTTTATAGCATTCGTATTTTTGGATTTTTCACAAAAAGTAAACATTTTTCTAACAATCTTAAGACAGAGCAATGTTTATTTTTGTGATTGCTGATTTATATTTTTCTGTTGAAGAAGAAACTGAAAATTGCATGTATATATTGTGCATGCGTGGATGGTAATTATATTGTTCGATTTATGCATACGGCAATAGGGCATGGGTAATTTAGTTTGATTTGTCTGATTCTGCCTAGTCAGGTTCTACTTGTGATTAGAATTTTAATATAAATGCCTCTGCATCTCTAGTTAATTTCGGGATATAGAGATCGACGAAACAAATTTGGATAATTGACATAGTGTATACTCTGTTACGGTAGCGACGGTTCGTCGATCCCTATTGTGGGATTACATGCACTGTGGTCTTTTTCCTTTTACGGTGGAAATTGTGTTTAACAATTCCGTGTTTACTTTTGTGCATAGCATGTTTATCTTTCCTGTTTCGAAAATTTGGTCAATCCGAGTCTAAAGGCATGTGCTTTCTATTTCTTATATTATGGTTGATCCAATTCATGGATAATACTCGTTTTCAATCGGTTACACATATATATGATCAGTTTGCTAGATTTCTCATGCAACTAGGTCATTTTAGGTGTGTTGTTTAAATTATTCTGCATGGCGATTATCTAGTTTTCATGATCATCAAATCATCATATGTCTTACTTGATATCAAACTTGTTCATATGTGCAAGAGACGGGACAAATTTGTTATAAATTCTAAGCGTCCTTTGGAACGAGCATGACTTAGTATGAAGGATTGCAACTGATCATTAATTATTTGCGTTAAACTGACTTTTAGGACCAAATTAATTATTTGCGTCCTTTGCTACAGAAGGGTGTCTTTGGTTATAAGTGACTAAGTGAGTAATGGAAATCCCACTAATTAAGCAGTGTTCCTGGCAGTGAGTTTTGTTCGAATGGATAAATATCAATCGCATGTGTGGGAATTGTTTTCCTAAAGCAATGTCTAATACATTACACCGGTTGGATTGACAACTAATTATGTTTGAAATTTATATTTTCTATATGCAAATTATTATTTTTTTCCTTTTTCCTGCATTGGTTGATCACTTATTTTATTTTTAAGTATGAATCATTGTGACTTTTGATCAACTGCTATTTCGAACAGGTGCTTTGGCACTTGTTTGTTTGAATAGGTGTTTCCTATTACAATAGGTGTCACTTGATGCAAGAGACACGATGCTCGGTTAATAACTTTATATGTGTATGTTACCTCCATACACATGTAGGAATAAATCCATGTTTTTAAAAAAAAAATAAAAAATTGTTATTGGCATTCGGATTGTGGTCTTGCTATGTACCGGGAAGATATGAATACTATACGGGAAAAATCTAAGATAGCACTCTCATACTAATTCTGAGTAATTTGTACATTGTACTTTTAACATTTATGTATTTACATGTGTGTGTCATTTATACTTCTCTCGTAAAAGAGTCCATTGTTAATGGGAGCCGTTGGTGTTGGTGCCTTTTAATCTCAAAAGATATTTTGACCTTTGATCAATTGCTATTGTCACCATGTTTTATATGTAAAAATGTGTGACTCTTGAATTTAAACCAAATGGCGTGACAATTATTAAGATGGATTATTGATTGGTTCAATACAAATTTTGGCAAAGTCCAAAATGAGAATAATTGTTCCTGTTAGGAATTTTCATTTATTTACTGGAGTATAATTGTTTCCCTCGTTTCATGATTAGGAGTCAGTGTTGTATGTAGTGGCAGTTATCTTTTATGAGCATGTCGGTAGACTCCGCTTGGTGGGAATTTGATATGGTCGTTTTTATTACTTTCTGGGTTAAACATGCTCACATCTATACTTTATGATATGCAGTATTTTGACATCAAACTTTACCAATTAGAGTCATTTAGTTTGATGCGAAATTGGATTTTCTGTTTATCTATGGTAGCGATAACGATTCGACTAAATCATTTATAGAGTTGCACCCTAACATATTTGCAAGGAATGGTTCCAATTGTGGGCAGTTAATTGCCGTTGAGAAATGACAAATCCATTGGAAAAAGTCATGACTTCAGTTACCATTGTGACTGTTGATCAATTACAATTTATGAAAGGGTG
Organism: Gaultheria prostrata; assembly: GCA_036023075.1. Lineage (NCBI taxonomy): Eukaryota > Viridiplantae > Streptophyta > Magnoliopsida > Ericales > Ericaceae > Gaultheria > Gaultheria prostrata. The sequence goes on along the minus strand of JAXBDA010001708.1, from coordinate 1,845 downwards.
TTGTGGCACTCGCTTGTAGACTTGAAGTTAAACCATTGTTTCCTATGGCTTTACTAGTGAAAATATATTTGGCGCTTCATAATTTCGGAATTTGTTAACTTGCTCGTATCCATAGTTATCACTTTGTGATTTGCCTTGCGTTTTTCCTAGTGTGCACCGTTACCTAATGGCTGTTAGTTATTTGCAATGGTTGGTAATAGGTGTTACTTTGCACTAGACGCAACGTTTGGTTTGTAGGTGTCCATTTAGAACCAACACTTCTATTGAGAAATGTTGTGGCTTACATTCTTTAATTTGGAACGGACCAAACATCGCATCTTTCCGTTTCCTTGAATTTGGTTTTGTAATTTTTTGCCATTCTTCTCAAAAATTCTTTTAAACTTCTAGTACTCCATTGCAAATTACAACTGTGTAGGAGAAGGTTTGTGGAATTTGTATCCATAATTTACAAGGCTAGTATATATATTCATATGGACGGTACAGCCGTAGATGTCTCTAATCTTATTGATCTAGCATGAGAAGAAATCCTAGACTATTGGCCCCTCACTTTTAATCTGATTACATCGATCTTTATATTAGCATTTCATGCATGTTTGCTGATCATAGATATGTGCGAGGCTAACCATAAAGTAGAACATACTTGTGATTTGCCATATACAACAGTAGCTTTGTATTGTTCATTGTTGACGAATTAGTGTCTTGACACTAATTAACGGTTTGAGATATTGTATAAAATCCAATTTTTGGATTTTTCGGCAATAAACAGAGGGGTTTGAATAGGTGTAGGTCTCAAAAGTGTCACCATGTTCGTGTGCAAAAATGAGTGACCCTTGGGGCTAAACCAAACGGTGGAAATTTTGAGTTTAAATCAAAAGGTCTGACTATTGGTGAAAATGTCACAAATCGTTTGGTTATTTAACAAGTAATCGATAAGCGTGACAATTGGTGAAGAAGTCACATATCCTATGACAATAAGTCATTGGGGCCAAATCTATTGGAAACATAAAATATGCAAATTCATGTTTTGGATTATTCGAAATTGAGTTCGATAAACATAGCAGATGGGCTTGCTATGTCTGATTTGGCATAAAAATCGAGACTTAGAACATTTAGTTTCCACAATTTAGAGAGTTTGGTAGTTATCAAACAACCTCGCCCCACAAATTTTATTTATTTATTATTATTATTTTTTTAAAGTAAAGTGAATTCGGTTAAGATATTATGGAGAGTATCCAGTGAATCTAAAGAGTACATAGAATGCGTGTTGCATTTTAGATAAACTTGTGGAACTTTGAGTACAGTAGTTACTCGATATTGGGCGAGTTACTCAATGTGGGGGTTATTTCTTGTGTCTTGAAACACAAGAGATGTAATGAGAGTTTTGACATTCTTTTTATCATGTCATAAATTACGGAAATTATTTTGATAAATTCTGAGTTAATTTCAGAATTGTGGGGGAGTAATTATAATTTCCGCAAAGTTTAACTATGTGTTGCAATGTAGAATATGTCTCTAGAGCGTAGAGTAGTCAATTTTATATTTGATTTAAAAGACAATGTCTACAATAGAGTCTGATCAACTCATTACATTAGACAAAAGCGAGTAAGCAAAGCGGCTACTCTATTTCTTAGAGGATGTTCCTATAGGGTCCAATTTTGTGTCAGTGGATACAATATGGTGGCCACCAGTCGTTAAAAAAAAATGACACAAAGGACCAAATAGAACGGTTAGTCTCAATGTTTACATTGTAGACAAGTTACCGTCAACATTTGTTCTCATTTAGACTGCAATGTCAAATAAAAATATTACGGATCCGTTAACCAAGGGGTTTAATTGACTAGAGAA